>JAEIIG010032389.1:0-10713 GCA_018904695.1 Drosophila parvula | reverse complement strand
CGCTGATGGTATTCGCGTTTGGTGGGACGGAGTATCGCGTGTCTATATCGACGCTCCGCCGAGTTGGCGAGGGGAGACAAAGGGTCTTTGCGGAACATTTAACTCGAACACCCAGGATGATTTTCTTACGCCTGAGGGCGACGTGGAAACTGCCGTGGAGCCTTTTGCGGACAAGTGGCGGACAAAGGACACGTGCCAGTTTAAGGCAGAGACCCATCAAGGACCTCATCCCTGTACTCTCAATCCAGAGAGAAAAGCCCAGGCTGAGAAACATTGTGACTGGATTCTGCAGGACATCTTCCAAGACTGTCACTTTATGGTTGAACCAGAGCAGTTCTACGAAGATTGCCTATATGATACCTGCGCCTGCAAGGACGACCTGTCCAAGTGCTTCTGTCCCATTCTCTCTGCCTATGGAACGGAGTGCATGCGTCAGGGTGTGAAAACCGGTTGGCGCATGACAGTTAAGGAGTGCTGTAAGTGCGATAAATATGTCCCCTCCGACCAGATTTTAATAATTGCTTTTTCTTCTAGCCGTAAAATGTCCATTGGGTCAAGTGTTCGATGAGTGCGGTGATGGCTGTGCCCTCTCTTGCGATGATCTGCCTAGTAAGGGTACTTGCAATCGGGAGTGCGTCGAGGGCTGTCGCTGCCCCCATGGGGAGTACATCAACGACGAGGGCGAGTGTGTGCCGAAGCAAAGGTGCCATTGCACCTTCGACGGTATGACTTTCCGGCCGGGCTACAAGGAGGTGCGTCCGGGAGAGAAGTTCCTGGATCTATGCACCTGTTCAGATGGTGTGTGGGATTGCCAGGACGCCGAGCCGGGCGACAAAGATAAGTTTCCACCTTCGTCGGAGTTGCGTACCAAGTGTGCCAATCAGCCGTTTGCCGAGTTCACCAAATGTGCCCCCAAGGAGCCGAGGACCTGCAAAAACATGGACAAGTATAACGCTGATTCGTTGGACTGTCTTCCGGGGTGTGTTTGCATGGAGGGATACGTCTATGACACTTCTCGCTCGGCTTGCGTGCTGCCTAGCAACTGCTCGTGCCACCATGCTGGAAAAAGCTATGATGACGGGGAGAAGATCAAGGAGGACTGTAACCTGTGCACGTGCCAGGCTGGTAACTGGAAGTGCTCGGACAACGGTTGCGAATCCACATGCAGTGTCTGGGGTGATTCCCACTTCACCACCTTCGATAACCACGACTTTGACTTCCAGGGAGCCTGTGATTATGTTTTAGCCAAAGGAAGTTTCGACAATGGAGATGGGTTCACCATCACTATCCAAAATGTGCTGTGTGGCACATTGGGCGTGACTTGCTCCAAGTCCTTGGAAATCTCTTTGACTGGCCATGCCGAAGAGTCCTTGATTCTTAGTGCGGATTCAGCATATACTACTGACCCTAACAAGTCACCTATTAAAAGTGAGTTATCCACTTTTAATATGTCTCATCTAACTAACTAACATCTTCTGGTGTTCTTAGAACTCCGTGATAGTGTCAACTTGAAAGGGTTCAACTCATTTCATATCTACAAGGCCGGGGTCTTCGTGGTTGTGGAGGTTATACCCCTGAAGTTACAAGTGAAGTGGGACGAAGGCACCCGAGTTTACGTCAAGTTAGGCAACGAGTGGCGCAAGAAGGTCAGCGGCTTGTGCGGCAACTACAACGGCAACGGCCAGGATGATATGCAGACTCCTTCCCTTGGCCTGGAAACCAGCCCGATGCTCTTTGGCCACGCATGGAAACTGCAACCGCATTGCTCCGCTCCTGTGGTGCCCATCGATGCCTGCAAGCAGCATCCGGAGCGCGAAACCTGGGCCCAACTGAAATGCGGAGCCTTAAAGTCGGAGCTGTTTCAGGAATGCCACGCAGAGGTACCACTGGAGCGTTACTGGAAGCGGTGCATCTTCGACACCTGTGCTTGTGACCAAGGCGGCGACTGTGAGTGTCTGTGCACAGCCGTTGCTGCCTATGCCGACGCTTGTGCCAAGAAGGGTATCAACATACGCTGGAGATCGCAGCATTTCTGTCGTGAGTACAGCAAGATTGCAATTATAAATAATATATACGGAATAACTGAATGGATATTTGGTAGCACTTCGAATTATGAGAATAGTGATTTTGCACTCATAAATATATTTTTTAAAATATCATTCCCGGTACCCGAAGAGTACAAGGGGGGGTTTAGCCATCTTAGTCCGTCCGTAAGAACACATATGTATATACATAGATCTCCGAGAATATTAAAGCTAAGGTTTCCATATTTGGTCGCAGCATTCTCTTCGGTTGCACGGACTTATCCGCTAAGAATAATTTTTTGATTATTCTCACATATTCATTCAGAATCCGTAGTATAAGTTACCGTCGAATTTCGTGCAATATTTTTTTAAGAACAATTTGTATTATTTAATACACAGCCATGCAATGTGATCCCCATTGCTCGGATTATAAGGCCTGTACCCCGGCCTGTGCTGTGGAGACGTGTGAAAACTTCCTTGATCAGGGCATAGCCGAACGCATGTGCAACCGCGAGAACTGTCTAGAGGGCTGCCATATTAAGCCTTGCGAAGACGGATTCATTTACCTCAATGACACGTATCGCGATTGCGTGCCCAAGGCCGATTGTAAGCCGGTCTGTATGGTCAAGGAGGGAAAGACATTCTATGAAGGCGACATCACCTATACGGATGCGTGCGCCACATGCCGATGTTCCAAACGCAAGGAGATCTGCAGCGGTGTCAAATGTGACGTTCCCACGACTCCGGCTCATTCAGCTCCCATTATCGAGGGGTCCACCATGTCCCCTCTCTTAGCAACGCAGAATCAAACCAAGTGCGTCAAAGGATGGACTCGCTGGTGCGATAAGGACAAGGACTCTACGCAAAAGAGCGTGCGACTTAACGATGAGGAGAAGGTGCCGCGCTACGATCGTCTGGAAAACGTTTATGGTACTTGCCTGAAGGAGTACATGACCAAGGTGGAATGTCGGGTTAAGGAAACTCACGAGGCTCCAGAGCAAATGGACGAGAACGTGATCTGCAATCTGGAAGAGGGTCTAAGGTGCATAGGCAAATGTCACGACTATGAACTGCGTGCCTTTTGTCAGTGCGATGAGGAGCCAGTGGCAGAAGCTCCAAAGCCCACCGAGAAGCCACAGCTTGGCCTGATGTGCGATGCTGCCATTGCAGAGTATAAGGAATTCCCCAGGGACTGTCATAAGTTCCTGCACTGTCAGCCCAAGGGAGTGGATGGTGGATGGATCTATGTGGAGAAGACCTGCGGGGAATACATGATGTTTAACCCCACCATGTTCATTTGCGATCACATAGCCACCGTCAAAGAGATCAAGCCCAGCTGTGAGGCGAGGACAACGGTAGATCCTAAACCAGAGCCCATCAAACAGTGTCCAGACGAAAAGGTCTGGACATCCTGTGCTAACCAGTGCGAGCACACTTGCCACTACTATGGAAGCATCCTGAAAAAGCGTGGCCTCTGCCAGCCCGGCGAACACTGCAAGCCCGGCTGCGTGGATAAGCTGCGACCGGACTGCCACAAGCAGGGCATGTTTTGGAGGGACGAGGATACTTGTGTGCACGCCGACGAATGTCCTTGCATGGATAAGGCAGAGCACTATGTGCAGCCACACAAGCCCGTCCTCGGAGAGTTTGAGGCTTGCCAGTGCATCGATAATGCTTACACATGCGTTCCCAATAAACAGGTCCCCGTTCCCGTAGTGCCAAAAGGTTAGTTATTCGGCTCCAACCAAATTCGTTTGTGTGCATGTGGACTTGAAAGACTTTTGATTATTTATTTGGATACTTTCAGGAGGAGAACTAGAAATATCGCTCACGATTCCTATTATTCCGGTTACACTAACTCCGCCTCTGTATTGCTCCCCGGAACGGTAAGAAAGGAAAAACCTGACTTTAATGCATCCACAATTATCGTTTTTCTATTTCCAGCCTCATTCCTAAGATTGACTACAATACGCATTCTGAGCCTGACAGCATATTCAATGCAAGTTCCCAATTGGGTCCGGAGCACGGGCCCAGCATGGCTCGCCTGACTAAGAATCATCGCAAGGGTAGCTGGTCCCCCAGCATTAATGATCAAATGCAGTATCTGGAACTGAACTTTGGTAAGCCAGAACCCTTCTATGGCATAGTCATGGCTGGAAACCCTGACTTCGACAACTATGTGACCCTTTTCAAGGTGAATACTGATTAGTTAAACTGGTCTTTGAGGCATGACTTCAACCTATATAGCATATTATTTAGATCCTTCACAGTCATGACGGAAGTGCCTATCATTATTTGGTCGATGACACAGATAAGCCACAAATGTTCAATGGTCCCTTGGATTCAAGGGCTCCCAAGCAGACACTTTTCAAGATACCAATCGAAGCGAGGTCTATTCGAGTTTATCCGCTTAAATGGCACGGCTCCATTGCTATGCGGGTGGAGCTGCTGATCTGCGGAGATAAGGTTGAACCCCAGCCAAAATCGATGTTTTCAACTCCCTCACCCATTACTGAGAGGCCAGCCAAGCTTCAGGATCAAGAATGCATCGATCTAATGGGCGTGTCAGAGGGTAAGATGTACGAGGAGCAGATTCAGTCTAGCAGCTTATGGCAGCAGGGTCTGCCGACTAGGAAATTACAGCTTCTGGACCTGCTGAATATATCCACACCCCAAGCGTGGCGTCCTTTGGCCAATAGTCAAAATGAGTTTATCGAGTTTGATTTCCTGGAACTGCGAAATATTTCTGGCTTCGTTACAAAGGGTGGTCCAGACGGTTGGGTCACTGGCTACAAAGTGATGTTCTCTAAGAAGAAACCCACGTGGAACACGGTGCTCTCAGCGAACGGACAACCGCGCATCTTCGAGGCCAACGTAGATGCTGAAACTGAGCGCAGACATCACTTCAAGAAGCCCATTCTTACGCAGTACCTTAAGGTTATGCCAGCTAACTGGGAAAATAACATTAATATGCGGATCGAACCTTTGGGATGCTTTTTACCATATCGTAAGTCTAGTTTATAAATGTTTTGCGGAAAACTATATCGAAGGTCTAAGAGCAAACGCTACTATTGTTGAACCAATTAGTGTTGAGCCACAAAACTATATTGTTTGGATACCATTTTGTTGGATATCTAGGCATGAAATTGTAGCGAATTGAATGCCAACGCTCACGATCTGTTGATTTATGCCTATATCCGTTGGCACAACCACTCACTAGCTTTACTTCTTGGTAACAATAGCAATGTTAAATACTTACTATAAAATTCAATAAGAAAAGCAGAGTGGCCTTTATTCAGCAAACCATTATTTTCTTATAATAATCATCACTTTTATATCTCTCAGCTGAAATACAGCGCACTGTACCTTTGGACAACACTACGCCTACGAAATGCAATATCTGCGAAGGTTTACCTACTTCCAGTTCGAGCTCAGAGTGTCAGTGCCACGAACATCTCTTCTGGGATGGCACTAGCTGTGTCCAGCATAATCTCTGTCCCTGTGTTGAAAACTACGTTACTTATCCCATTGGCAATAAGTTTGAGAACTCCGCCTGCGAGGAGTGCGTCTGCGTGCTCGGCGGCCACAAGAATTGCAAGCCTAAGAAATGCCTGCCCTGTCAGGACGCCAATCTGCGACCGGTGATAACCAGTGACTGCTTTTGTAAGTGCGAGCCCTGCCCAAAACACCAAAGAATATGCCCTTCCAGTGGGGACTGTATTCCCGAAGTTCTCTGGTGCAATGGCGTTCAGGACTGTGCTGACGATGAGGATTCAAGCTGCAGGGACTCATACTCTGTGGAGCCCGACATCCAACGGCAGAAGAATGAGAGTAAGCACAAAAGTCGGGCCTTAAGGGGAACATTTTGGAATACTCCTTAACGTTACGTCTTCTTACAGCTGAAGTCATCACATGTCCCGTACCCGTCTGTCCGCCTCAGATGAAGATTAAAATAACAGAGAAGAAGATAAGAAAAATGTCCAAGATGTTTACCTTCTCCAAACAAGTGTCGATAGTGGATGACGGAACGACCATAACGAAGACCAAGTTCATTTCGTCAAATGAACAAATTCTGGCTATGCCAAGCCAGGAACTGGATTATCATCAGGAGGAGCAGTGCGACGAGTTCACCTGTGTACCCATTCCCAGCAAGCAGGTGGACAAGAACGAAACCATAAGCTGTGCGGAGCCGAAGTGTCCGGAGAAATACGACGTAGAGCTCGATATGAGCACGGCCAAGGCGGGAGACTGCCTTCGATATACCTGCGTACTTAGACCAAACAAGGACGATGTCTGCGAGATTAGCGGTAAAAGCTTCACCACTTTCGACGGCACGGTCTTTAAGTACGGACCATGCAGCCACATCCTGGCCAGAGATATTCACAACGGCAGTTGGTCTATATCGGGTAAGAATGAGTTAAGTAAAATATTTTTAGATCATATCAACTGCACGTTTGGCATATTTTTCAGTCCATCAGCAATGCAGCGACGAGACTCGCAAGGTCTGTCATAAAGTTATCACTATACAGGATATGCAGGCTGGAAACGAGTTGATTCTACTTCCCCATCTGAAGCTCAAGTTCAATGGATTCGAGTTCACAGTACAGCAGCTAATTAACTCGCCCATCTGCAAAGCTTCCTTCGTGGTTTCCCAGCCGGGCAAGACCCTACTGGCCGTGTCAACCAAATATGGCTTTTGGGTACAGCTTGATGACATTGGAATCGTTAAAGTGGGCATCTCGTCTAAGTTCATAAGAACTGTCGATGGTCTGTGCGGATACTACAATGGAAACCCCAAGGATGACAAGAGATCTCCCGATGGACAGATAATTGCAAACACCGAGAAGTTCGGTGACAGTTGGTATGACAAACGAGTGCCCAAGGATCAGTGTGGAGACCAAAAGTGTTCCAGGGAGATGCAGGCTAAGGCTTTACAGCTGTGTAATATAATACAGTAAGTATAGTTTTCAAATTCATATGTCCTATCCCCGTTCTTTGTATTAATTGTCTGTACTGCTTTCTTCTCTTCAGTCATCCAACCTTCGCTCGCTGCCACAAGTCAGTCAATTATAAACAGTTTCTTAACAACTACTGTCTCGAAGCTGCATGCGATTGCATGATGGCCAACAATGGGGATACTGGGGCCTGCAAGTGCAACATTCTTGAGAGTTTCGTGAAAAAGTGCCTAAGCGTTAATCCGCTGGTCCAATTAACCACCTGGAGAGCTGTGGCTCAATGTGAGATCAATTGCCCAGCTCCCTTGGTGCACACCGACTGTTATAAGCGACGCTGCGAGCCTTCCTGTGACAACGTTCATGGCGACGACTGTCCCGTGCTTCCAGATGCGTGCTTTCCCGGCTGCTACTGTCCAGAAGGAACAGTAAGGAAGGAATCTAAGTGCGTGCCCATATCAGAGTGCAAGGATTGTGTGTGCAATGCCCTGGGTGCATCCAAGTACATGACCTACGATCGTAAGCCATTCAGCTTTAATGGAAACTGCACTTACCTTATGTCGAGAGATGTGGTGCTCCCTGGTGTGCACACATTCCAGGTATATGCCAGCATGGATGACTGCAAGAGGCTGGGGCTGGTATCCCCGGTTGATAATGGTAGCTGTGCTAAATCCATCCATATCATTAATGGAGACCACGTTATTCATATACACCGCATTCCGCAAAATACTAAATCCCTTCAAGTCCTAGTCGATGGATTCGACATTAAGCAAATACCGTACAGGGACAGTTGGATAAGCCTTCGCCAGGTGGTTGGCAAGGAGCTGGTACTCTCCCTCCTAGAGTCCCACGTGGAGTTGGCTGTATCTTTCAAGGACATGATTTTTTCGTTGGGCGTACCGAGCATCAGATATGGAAGCAAGATGGAGGGACTCTGTGGTGACTGCAATGGAAACGCCTCCAACGACCTGCAGCCCAATCCGGCAAAGAGGAAGGTGGGAGTGGACGTAATTCAGAGCTGGCAAGCGGATGAACCCAAGCTTGGGCTTGTCGAAGGATGCCTTAGCGAGAATGTACCAAAGGAACAATGTATACCCTTGCCCTCGGAGAAGGATGTCTGTCAGCAATTTTACAACCCCGAGCTATTTGGCAAGTGCCCACTTGTCGTCGACCCTATTGCCTATGTGTCATCATGCCAGCAAGACATCTGCAAGCCCGGCAATACCCAGCAGGCAGTCTGCGTTGCCCTGGCAGCGTATGCCAAGGAGTGCAACCAGCACGGGATCTGCACCAACTGGAGAAGACCACAGCTATGTCCCTATGAGTGCCCCATCGATATGGTCTACGAACCGTGCGGATGTGCTAAAAACTGTGACACAATCAAAGCCATGTCTGACTATGATGCAGTCAACCTAAAGAACCAGGCTGTCATCCATACTGTGAAGAGTGATGAGATGTGCCTGAGCTCGGAGCGCTTTGAGGGCTGCTTCTGTCCCAGAGGTCAAGTCATGGATAGCGGCAAGTGTGTGCCCGAAATAGCCTGTTCAAAGTGTGACGATGGACTACATCTGCCTGGCGAGAGATGGCAAAAGGATAAATGCAACGAGTGCCAGTGCGATCAGAGCGGAAAGACTGCTTGTGTGGAAAAGAAATGCCAGGTCGAGGAGAACATCTGTGCCGAACACTACAAGCCCCAGATTATTGTCAGCGAAGAAGAGTGCTGCCCCAGGTATCGATGTGTTCCAGAGCCCAAAGACCCGGCCAAGATATGCTTGGCTCCTTTGATGCCAATCTGCGGACCAGGACAGTTCAAAAAGCAGAAAAATGATGTCAATGGCTGTCCCCAGTACATATGCGGTGAGGCTTTATTTTATTAGATATTCATACAGGAGATCATAATAAAAATATTTATTTTCTAGAGTGTAAGCCGAAGGAAGAGTGTGAGGTTCTGAAGGCACCGCGAGAGTTGCTTCCAGGCGAGAAGCTGGTCAAGATTGAGGAAGGCTGCTGTCCTAGTCAGAAGATCGTCTGTCAACCTGAGCTGTGCCCTAAGGCACCCATTACATGTCAAGAGCGATTTTATGAGGTCAAGACTACCAAGGACCACGAAAGGTGCTGTCCCACCCATGCCTGTGGTAAGCGAAAGAAACACTTTTTGTTTTTAAATGAAACTTAACCAGTGATTACTTTCAGTGCCTCCTAAGGACCTTTGCATTATTCAGTATGAGCTTGAAGAGTCATCAAAGTTCACTAAGCAGGTCGGAGAGAAGTGGACCCATGCAAAGGACGTTTGCAAACATGAGTCTTGTACGTACGGTCCAGATGGTAACTCCCAGGTGGTGAGCACTCTGGAACAATGTGTAACGGATTGTGCCCAAGGCTTTAGTTATCAGAACTTAGACAAAGTCAACTGCTGTGGGAAATGTGTCCAAACAGCTTGCGTCTTCGATCAAAAACTGTATGAAATTAATTCGCATTGGAAATCAGCCGACAATTGCACTTCATACAGCTGCCTGAAAAAGGATGATCTGCTTTTAGTCACAACTTCGCAAGAAATATGCCCGGATGTCAGTAGCTGCCTATCTCATCTCTTGTACCAAGATGGCTGCTGTCAGCACTGCAAGCTAGAGCCGCTTGTGGCAGATAAATGTAGGTAGACTAGAGACATAAGAGTTATTCCTGATATTCACTATTTTAACTTTCAGCGACCTGTTTGCCTGTATCCTTGGCGGAGTCGCAAACCAAGGAGCTGATTAAGTATTCCAAGCCCAGCCACGGAACTTGTGTGAACGCCGATCCTATTCAGGGCTTCACCGAATGTGAGGGTGCCTGTTCCTCAGGGTCAAAGTACAATGCACTTACTGACATACACGAGAAGTTCTGCACTTGCTGCAACATCAAATCCTTCCAGAAGATCTCAGTGAAAATGATTTGTGAGGATGGTCATACGTTTATCCAAAAGGTAAGTATTGGTCTGACTAGAGTTTCTTTAAACCTTCAACGATATATCTATTGCAGCATGAGGTGCCCTCCAGCTGCGGATGCTCGCCTTGCTCGGAGTTTTCCGACGCTTTGATCGATGTGAGAATGCAGCCGGAAGGTCAGTCGCCGTTACTGAGGTTACTCGGCAGCAATCAGCGCTACTAGTTCCTTTGTAAGGATGTACATTTGCATTAGGTTTAAGAAATAAAGCATTAAAAATATTGAACAAAACCAGATTCATATTCTCGTGACCCTCTGAAATTATATACTATGTTTATGCTATAGAATACATCGATTCTTGAAAACGTGAATACAAATTAACCCCTGTTAACCCTAATTTTATCCCTTACTAGTTCTGTTGTGGGATTCATAACCTCTATAGATCTTGGTGAAAATTTTTAAAATTTGATTCATGTTCTATGTAAGTATAAATCGCTTGTTTCAGTGTAAAAGTATTTTATTCATATATCTTTCACTGTTTCGTGTATTTTCATGAATTTCTATTATCTTCTTCCGCTATGTGCGGTGATTTGTGTTTAACGATGTCCATAGCAATTTAAATTTACTTTAATTCGTGATAATGCGGCAACCACATGAGCTTGTTTATTTTCCAAAATAAACTTAGACTATTCACCAAAAACATCGACAACATCGATGTTCACAAAGTTAGCTTCCTTTCTTGATTTTTTGTATTAAAATTAAATCAACACAAAAACAAAAAGTGGTGGTGATCCTCATACAAGTACACCCTGAAG
>JAEIIG010032388.1:0-17003 GCA_018904695.1 Drosophila parvula | reverse complement strand
TGGCAGCACTGTTCCAAGTCGACTATCGATATACAATGTCAATCAGGTAGCACTGCTCTGGGGACGATCTGGCAGCACTGTTCCAAGCCGACAATCGATAAACAATGTCAATCAGGTAGCACTGCTCTGAACACGATCTGGCAGCACTGCTCCAAGCCGACAATCGATAAAGAATGCCAATCAGGTAGCACTGCTCTGAACACGATCTGGCAACGCCGTTTGCAGTGCGTGGCATTACGAGTTTATCAATGACGTCACCGCACAAATCAGCGGCAGCGCATCGTCGCTCTGCTGCATTCTGTTCGCCTGTTACTCGAAATGGCAGAGGAGACAATTTGCTTGATTATTTCGCCAAATTGTTAAGTAAAATGTTGTTGTTGTAGACAACAACAATATAGCAATTTTGGCTTTAAACAGTACAAATTTATTCAAGTCATGGTTTCAGGCACCAGGCGCACAGGAGGCAGCAGAAGGTAAATTAAGCTACATAAATTATCAAACACTCGATCAATGACGTCATCGCACAAACCAGCGACAGCGCATCGTCGTTCTTTTGTTTTCTGTTCGCCTGTTGGCCTCTTCGAAGTTCACAATTTTAATCTGGAGTTTTTTTTACTTTTAATTCTTTGTAGCTGTAGGTTCTGTAGGTTCTTAACTAAAAAAAAAACTGTTTGATTATTTAAAATATGAATAAAATCATTAAATTGTTAGATATGTGCAGTAAACTTGGGACAGTAAAAGTTTAAAAAATGTGCAACATGTTTATAGTTTTTTATTGAATTATTTGAATTAATGCATTCTTAGCTTAGTTATGTTTATGGCTTACTGCAATTTTCCCAATATGTAATCAAAGTTTACAAATATTAATAATTAAATGAAAATGACCCTCGAACGAATACAATTTGCAATCTGATGTCGTAAATGTGAAATAATCTCATTTCTATTTGCATCACTTAATCGTAATTAACCTTTTAATTTAAGCCTTTACCAATTTAGTAGAGAAACAAATTTCTTTGCCGGAACAAATCCAAATGAACTTTGCCAGCTTACCTTTCGACCAGAAACTAGTCTCTCTCCCTTGCCCACATCCCCAAGTCCAGGCAAGTCGCCAGAATGCCAGGATCCCAGGACTCCCAGGACTCCTTCTGACCACAATGACAGTCGCATGGAGCTTGACGAATGCTAGTCGGACGGGTTGAAAGTGTTGCCAAAACTTTGCCCATTCACATCAGTCAAGAGTCCACTGAGACAAAAAGTTCCACTCAATTTTACCGTAGAATTATCAGAGGTTTATTTTATTTCCTTTATTTATTCATTATTTTTTCTGTATAATATTTTTTGTTATTTATAAATATTTTGAAATAATAAAAACGGCTTATGGATTATATTAGCTTAGATATTCTTGGAATTCAAGCTCTTTTCGGTGTGTGGATGGATGGTACTATATGTTTAGGGTGTGGGAGTGTGGGAAGTGCGGCATTTTTGTGGGTGTGCGCTTTACACGCACATAATCCTCGGCCGGGGACGCATCTGAATCCCAATCCCATTCCCAGTCCCATTCCCAGTGCGAAACCCAAGCCCGGAATCTCATATCAGATTTGTCGCTATCGTCATCGCCATCGCCAACGCCTCTAAACGATTGATGGCACTCGTCGACATCGTTTGGCCCTGCTCCTGCATCCTGCTCCTGTCAAAAATCCGCATCCTCGTCCAGGACGAACCCCTTCGCACTGGGACTCCTGGAACTGAGCGTGTGTGTGTGTGTGTTCGGGGCTTTCCTCTGCTGAGGAAATGATAAATTGCGCATTTGGGAGTTTTAAAGGTCAATTTAGGGGTTACTCTCACACTCGATGCCTCTGGCACACCGTTCCCTGAACTCGTTCCCTGGCAGGGAACACACTGACTGACAGATGAGCGGCCAGGCGAACGGACGGAGGATGAGGGTGAGGGTTCTGGGAAGCGGCAGTGTTGCCTTAAATGCATTTAAAAAAAAAGAAAAGGTAAATGCTAGAAATTAAAGGGATATTGAGGTTTTCAAATATAACTACATATAATTATTATAATTATTTATATCAAGTCTTGCTCAACATCATTGCTAGCTCATAATTTTAATTGTTTGTTAACTCTTTATAAATAAATAAATAAATTTATATCAATTTAAAACACACAGGACCTTGTGGAAAGACTCATAGTTTACAAGGGCTTAAGTTCTTAGCCAAGGATCAACATCAGTTCCCATTTGGGGAACTCAACAGGCTGAGCTGAATTCGTACTTGGGAATTATAATTATAATTATAATAATTTGCATAGATTTTCACAGAACTTTAAGCTACAAAAGGAGGTCTAACAACCAAAGACTCTCTTGGCAAATGGGGAACTACAAATAATTTTAAAATTATGCCTAAAAGTTGCAGTTTATGGCAGATCTTTACCTAGTAACTCATCTCTTTTCCCTTCTTAAAAATCCTACCAACTCTGCTAGAAAACCGCCGTATGAGCAGATCTCTTGAAAAAAAAAAGTCAGACAGGACTTCCGCAGCCCATAAACAGCGACACTTCAAAGTTAACTCGCACAATAAAAAATCCATGTAGCCGACGAGTGCGACCTAGCATTTCCATTTCCATTTCCAGTCCGATTTGCGGCAAGTCTGGTAACAGGGTTGCACTCGACAGAAGGATTTCCCCGGCCTGCACTCCATGGGGGGAGAGGGGAATGCCTTGAATTTGCTTATGGGATTTGTCTAGTGTGCCTGTTGACTTGCCAGTTTGGCGTTTATATTAATGGCTCAGGTTGGGCTCGTTTCACTCCTTTTGCCTGTTTAGGAGATCGCTGGGAAGTGACGCGTGCCCGCTTTGGTTTCGGGTT
This sequence comes from Drosophila parvula, assembly GCA_018904695.1. Classification (NCBI taxonomy): domain Eukaryota; kingdom Metazoa; phylum Arthropoda; class Insecta; order Diptera; family Drosophilidae; genus Drosophila; species Drosophila parvula. The sequence continues at coordinate 14,137 of JAEIIG010032388.1, read as the reverse complement.
CGATTTGGGTTTCGGGTTAGGGTTTCCCTTCCACTTAGGGGTTCGTTTTTCTTTCCTTTTTTCTGTTTGGGGTGGGACTGGGCACAAGGTGCCTAAATGGTCAGGTAAATCATAACGGTAACGATGATGACAGACAGTTCGCCCCCTGGGGGTGATTTCTGCATTCCATTTCCCATGACGAACGCAAATATTGTTTGGTTTAAGTTATTTGTAGCGCAATATTTCAAAAAGTTAAAAAGCAAACAGTTGGGAATATTCCACAGGATGTGATCTCCACCGATTTGTTATGTTATCTTCAATAATTAGACACTTATTTATTATCTATTTAATATCTTAAATAATATTTGATCTCCGATTTTCTTTCTTTTTTCTAATCGCGAGACTCTATTTTCTATTATATTTCTATTTATTTCTCTAATTCTATTTGTAGCTCATTATTCCATTTTGAAAAAAGGGCTTTGGCGGCAACGACATTGACGGCATAATTCGTTCCCAGCCACGCCCCCTTGACAGACCTTCCGCCCACCTTGAAATCCCCTTAATTTGTTTATCAATCTGCAATTGGCTTGCAAATGACATCTCTGGACGGCCCACAACGCTTTTTCCCCTTTCGTCCTTCGCGTTTGGCGTTTCCCGTTTCCGGCTTTCCCATTTCCCTCTCGCTGTTTTTTTTTTTGAAAGACTGTTCCCAAGCAAGTGCCACGCCCACGGCCACATCCTGCTCGCACTCCGCCCCCCCCAAAACCGTGACATTGAACGGTGGCATCGACGTTTTGCGCCGGAAGGTTCCAGCACTGCAAGAAACAATATATATAGAATATTGTTTCATCTCCCTTATCTGTATTTAAACAGATATATCAGATATATTTTTGAGATATATATTTTCTGTCCGTGTGGGTTTCTGGTACTTGCCCAGGCGTACTTGTGGCACGTGTAAAAGTTTGTAGCTCCGGTCACGTGACCGCACGTGTCCCGCCATCCGTTCCCTTTGGACTGGCGGCAACCCTGATAAGACAGCGGTCGGGCGGCTGGGCGGCTGGGCGGCTGGGCGACTGGGCTGCTGTGATAAGCGCAACCTGACAACTCCGCCGCGCGTGTTCCTGAGGAGATGTCAAAGACCAGGTCGCCGGATTTCTGGTCTCGCCACGCCTATCTGGACGGGATCGGGGCCCAGCCTTCCATCATTGATGGTTTTGTTAGCGTAAATATCTTAATTCACCGCTTCGCCGCCCCCGACACGCGTGAATCGTGTGTGCAGTTGACATGAGAAGCGCTTCACGATTTTCGCTTTTCACTTTTTCCTTTAAAGCGGAAAAGTGCGCCGCCGGATATGGCGAAAAAGAAGAAGAGAGACAGATTTATTTTTTATTCGCAATTCATTCTCACACACACACACACACAGACACACAAGCACAGCGGGCTTTAACGAGCTTACAATAAATGCATAATCCTGTTTTGGGCATACCGGCCGCAACCCAGACATCCTTGTCCACAGATCCGTGGACAGTTGACGTGGGAAGCGCGGCCATCGTCAGGCAATTGGCGGATTAACTACAATGCCGGGCCACGTTATCTACTAATGGCAGCATCGACATTTCCTTGGATGGATTATAGAATAATATGTTTAGTAGTTTATACATATATTTGTACACTAAATAATAGTACTTAAAGTCAGCAATTTGCGGCATAAGTATTTGAAATCATTATATTAATGAATAATATTTAAATACTAGGTTAGATGAGGTTAAGAGGGAGTCAAGCTCAATCTTTATTCCATATTTCTTGCTTATCAAGGGCCTTATGTTTGCCAGTTTGGTAAGATTCATAAGGATTCCAAATCTAAATTCTAAAGGGGATCCACCGTCAGCTTCTTCTTCTCTTTGCAGCTTTAAGATATGTCATTGTAAGCATACAGTCAGGCCATGTATCGCGGTGCCGCATTCCGTGCGGCAACATTAAAGTCATCCTTCACGCTGTATATGGTAAGATATGACTGTGTTCCAAGTCCTTCCAATTCCGGACTATTACTCGTTTAGGCTAGCAAGGAAATATAGCTACCTTGATACTGTATCTATATTAAAACGAAAAATCCATATTTTTCTTGTATATCTGACCAATTTAGTTCTAAAGAGATTATCGATAATAAAGACAAATATACTAAAGAAATCTTTTTAAAGATTTTCTATATAATATGAACAATGAAACCTCAAATTAAATGAATCAAATTTTACAATAATCTCTATAATATCATATAGAGATTATTGTAAGTGTGCAATATCCTCTCCTCTATATATGTGTACACTGTACACCCTTAGTTCTAGCACATCCTTATTCTGATACCATCTAATTCGATCTTTTAACCAATTAAAGAAAGAAACAATATCTATACGATAATATATAGTAAATGCAGAAAATTAGCTCAACGCAGGAGTATGATGCTTTCTCCCAAAAAAACCTGTTAGCAAATTGTGAATGGTTAGCCAGAGAAAAGCGATTAAATAAATGGGCATATGCCGCAAACTACATCAAATTGCAACCTGGCATCATACCTTCTTTTCTTTCTTCGAGCTCTCAACCCTCTGTTGATTTCTGCCTGCCCCACAAAACTAGCCTGCCATGGTCGCTGGTTGCTGGATATATTGTTGCCCGTTGCCACCATAAAAACATATGACACCATTTTGATGAGTCGCGCATTTTTGGCACGCCAAATTATGCATAAAATAGATTGCTGTGTTGACACTTTCCACGGCGGATCGCTGGCAGACAGGACAGGCAAACGCCAGGACGAGACCGATGACGAGGACGTGGAAAAGGGCTCGACTAATCGGACTTGTCACGTGCGCATCACAACAAAGCGGGGTGGAAATCAAAGGTCGGCCTCCTTTCCACAGATTTACTTCTCTTTTTTTTTTTTCTATTTTCCCTTCCTGTATTTTTTAACTATCACCAATTGGGTTTGTAACTCGAAACTTGAAACTTGACGTTGCGGGGAGGAAACGCGATTGCGACTGCGATTTGGATTTGGGATTGAGATTCCGATTGCGGTGGGCACGTGTGTGTGACTGTCTGGGATGAGGATAAGGCGGCGATTTCTGGCGGGGATGCGGTGATGCCGGGGGGGGGCGTACGGGTCAGGTTTCGCCCTGAAATTAGTTGCCTCACAATGAACTTGGCAATGCGAATTTATTTATGTATTTTATGTATTTATTTGTGGGTCAAGTTCTTGAGGGTCGTGGAAATATTTACAGAGGCGAGTCACAAAAGATTTGGAGATTCTTGGCAGATTGTGCTAAACACAACAACTTTGAAAATAATATATATTTAATAATTATAATAAATAATAACTAAATTCTTTTTAGGCTGCAAGCTGGTTGCAAGTTGTACTGCAACTGTACTAGGTAATTCGTTGATTGCCAAATAAAAACCAAATCAATAATAAAAGTATATAATTTTCTTTCATTCTTTGACATTATTTTTTATTTCTTTCCTGTTTAATTGGTTTAATTTTTAAGTTTTAATTTATACTGAGTTCTTAGCAAGTCCCCCCTTGAATATCGTAAGACCGGTGGATGTTAAAGCTAAGCGGTGATACACACCACATTTTTAGTGCTTCATGTCTAGGGAGGATCTAAAAGAACCTTTACATTGATTTGTCAAAAGTCACACAATCGTTGAACTGCTTTGTCAAACGACGGTCACTTGTTAAACTGCTTTGTCAAATTACGAACAGCTTTGTCATAAATCAGACATCTCTTGGACTGCTTTATGAACTTCAGCAAAGTTTTCTACTTTTTTTGATCAGTCTGGCAACGCAAATATAATAATAATTCTTTTATGAAACAATTTAATATTTGTTCAAGCATTCACCGGCAAAAAACATCACACTTGTTCGAGCTATACAAAATTTGTAACTGCAAGAAATGATTTTATTACAGGAAAATTCAAGGAAATGTATGATTTCCCCTGCGCAGTCTGGCAGCGCCAGCTTATTGAGCTTAGCTATTTAATGTGACCAGCTGCTTAGAAAGGCAACATATGTTTTTCACTTTTTGCAAAAGAAACAAGAGTAAACAAAATTTTTTTTTTGTAAACCCAAAATATGATACACAGTTTGTTTATAGTAAATAGCGGCGGGTAAGGCAGTCTCGCAGAGAGCACACACAACCGACTCACAACCTACCCTTTTTCCCTGTCCACTCACCAACAGCGAGGTGTTCCTGGAGAAGCACTGGCGCTCGGTTGTCTCGCGTTCCGTCTGTGAATATTTTCTGGATGCCCAGCGAGCCGCTCCATATGTAAGCCCAGCAACAGCCACGTATATATGGGGAATGCATATATGTATTTATCGATGTATGTATTTGTATTTATAGGATGTGCCGCCGGTGATAGCGACGCCGCATTACTACCTCATCACGGTGCAGCGGGACGCGGTATCGTTGGTTGCCGCCTGCAAACAGGAGGTGCCGCCGCTGTTCGTCATCGAGTTCCTGCATCGCGTGGTGGACACATTTCAGGACTATTTCGGTGACTGCACCGAATCGGTGATCAAGGACAATTATGTGGTGGTCTACGAGCTGCTGGACGAGATGCTGGACAATGGCTTCCCGCTGGCCACCGAGAGCAATATCCTCAAGGAGCTGATCAAGCCGCCGAATATCCTCCGCACCATTGCCAACACGGTGACGGGCAAGAGCAAGTTCGTATTCGTTCGTTGTACAAAGATTTCTCCTTAATTTTAATTTTCTCTTATTTTTTTGTCAGTGTAAGCACCACTTTGCCTTCGGGTCAGTTGTCGGCGATTCCGTGGCGACGGAGCGGCGTGCGGTATACCAACAACGAGGCCTACTTTGATGTCATTGAGGAGGTGGACGCAATTATAGACAAGTCGGGCTCCACCGTCTTTGCGGAGATCCAGGGACATGTGAGTAGAGCAGGAGGAGAAAGCTAGCAAGTCCCATTGGAATCTCTTTTAAATCCTCTCTACCAGATCGATTGCTGCATCAAGCTGTCGGGCATGCCGGATCTCACCTTGTCGTTCATGAATCCACGGCTCTTCGACGACGTCTCCTTCCATCCCTGCGTTCGCTTCAAGCGCTGGGAGGCCGAGCGACTGCTCTCCTTCATACCGCCCGATGGCAACTTCCGCCTGATGTCGTATCACATTAGCTCCCAGTCGGTGGTGGCCATACCCATCTACATCAGGCACAATTTCTCGATCAAGACGGGCGAACAGGGGCGGCTGGATCTGACGATTGGGCCGCGGAATACCCTGGGACGTACCGTGGACAAGGTGAAGCTGGAGCTGACCATGCCGCGATGCGTGCTCAATTGCCTGCTGACACCGAATCAGGGCAAGTACACGTTCGATTCGGTAACGAAGACGTTGTCCTGGGATGTGGGACGCATCGATGTGTCCAAGCTGCCAAATATCAGGGGATCGGTAAGTAGGAAAGGGAAATTCAAGAACTACAACTTTATAATCGTTTCTCTTAGGTTTCCATTACGCCCGGCACGACCAACATCGATGCGAATCCCTCGGTTAATGTCCAGTTCCAGATATCACAGCTGGCCGTCTCCGGTCTGAAGGTGAATCGCCTGGACATGTACGGGGAGAAGTATAAGCCCTTTAAGGGCGTCAAATACCTGACCAAGGCGGGCAAGTTTCAGGTACGGATGTAGAGAACGGACACAGAGGCAGTGAGAATGAGCCCCCATATTCCAGCTTTAATTAAGTGCTAATGCTAAGATTGTTCCACTGTTTTATGTCATCCAATGTTCCAATGGCTCCCCACAATATCTCATTTATCTATATATGTATCTCCTCTTTTACCCATTAAAAGTTAAACTCCAATCGTTGTTCTTGGGCGGCCTCGCCATATTTTCGTGGAATGCGAATGGGAGAGCGGAGAATCGATTGGGAATGAAGTTGCAAGTCTTTCAGTTGGAGTTGGAGTTGGAGTGGCATGGCGTGGCATGGCTGCCGCTGCCGCTGTTGCGCTTGGCAACAGCCAGCGAGGAAACCCATAAATTTAAATGAAAATGCAAAACTTGATTTTGCGGGGCCAACGCATTTAGCATACGAATAGTATGTATACATCTTCCTATAGGTGTGTGTGTGTGAACGAACAATGGCTAGAAGTGAGGATTCGCTAAGATAGATTCGTAGAAAGTTCAATTTGCAAGGTTTATAGGGTATTGAGGGGTTAGCTTGCTACCTATAATCTGTGTTTGATTTGTAAAGCATTTATTTATTTATTTTTTAGGGCTTCTTCAGGCTAGCTATGATTTTATTGAGGTCTTAAAACATATTATGGGAAAGTAAACAGATTAAACTCTCTAGTTACTGGAAATCAGTGGTGCCCGCAGGCTAGACTCGCAAGTTAGCAAAAATGTCTGTGCCTGGCCTCTGCTCACACCAATAGTGTGAACGTTCGTGTGGCCACGGCAAAGGTCTTCGACTTGGCATGGTCTTACCCAAACAAATGAAATTCTAACATGGAAAGGTATAGCCTGCTGTAAAAGTATGTATCAGTTAGTGCGCTTAGCTATGCATTTATGAACTAACCATAACCTTTATGGTCTTAATTTGTTTAAACACAATGTGCAAAAGAACAATAGCTTTTCCTTCACTTATTAAATGTATATTTAAATGAATTTAGCAACTATTTGTTCTTCCAAAACTACCTTAGGGTTTGATTTATTCACCAGAATCTGACATGTGTCCCACAATGTAGCGGTTTAGTTAAGCAAGCTCCTAGTTACCTTTTAAGCAGCTGCAGTAACCCATAATTAAGTGCATTTAAATATTATTTTTATGGCTAAACCTTAACGAATACTTAATACATTTACTAAATGGCTAAATAGGAATGCTTGCCTGAATTTATGGAGAGGTTCCACTGTTTGCCCCGCCGCCTCGTTATCGCTGCGTACAGCTTTTAGTTGCGGCGGCCGAGAATGGCAACCGGTTTGCCCCTGCCACGCCTCCTGACTCACTCCCGACGCCGCATCCCTTGCAGCAGCCGGATCTGCAGCAGCAGCAGCAGCTTCTAGGCTTTGGGCGCGGCGTGCAACGGTAGCCAACAAGCGCCACCAAAACCGACAACGACTACGACGGCCATGGCTAGACATGTTATACATATATATATATATATGTATATACATATATAACATATCTATATATATACACACACATTGAGAGATAGCTCCAAGTTCGGACTGCAATCGAGAAAATAACTTAGCTTGCTGCCGTCCAAGTCCAGCTCCGTTTTAGATTTCTTTTTCGGCTGCAATTCGAGAGAGTCATTTTTCAAGCGTGGGAAACGATCGTTAAAAGCCGAGCAGCCAGTTCTCCGCCTCGCAGCAGGGCGTCCTGAGGCCCCCAATTCCCGCTCCCCACTCCCCCTCCAATCTCAGGGAAAATGGCAAAAATGGCAGGGAGAGGCTGGTCGCGCTCATTAGCGGCCACGAGTTCGTTGCCTAAGTCTTTCGTTTTGTGCGCCCTCCTAGGGCTTCCCTCACTCATCCGCTCCCTTGAAGAATGTAGAACCCGGCCAGCATTTAGACTTCAGTAATTGATAGCACATTACAAGCGGCATTCAATTGTAAATGGTTTCCATCGCATTTGCATTTCCCCAACGCTCGCGGGAGAATAATTTAAAATATATGTATATATACGCTATGTATACGAAACGAAGGGCACAGCTACAGAGGCATCGAAAATAATAATACCCTGGAGTAAAGTCATCTGAAATATATACAAAATAAATAAATAAAAGATTGATATTATGAGAGCTACCTTAACCAAATTAAGGAATGCTAGATAAGTCTCTGGGTCTTGAAAATCTCTCAAAAAGGTGTACAAAAGTATGATAAGTTGCCTTGTGAAAACGCACAAATTTACATCGCATTTTGAACTAAAATAAATTTCAGTGCATACTTCTAGAAAGATTTTAAAGGAACTTTAAATCTCTAGTGATTTTTAAAACAATCCAAATAAATTAAATACATTGTTTACATACACTTCTTGTAAATAAAATAAAATGCTCTTAAATGAGAAGGATAAAGCAACATTTTAAAGAAATAATATCAATGACTGCTTATATTAAATATAAAAGGTATTCAATGAAAAGCTTACTACATTTTACTACCATTTTAATTGTAATTGTAATATAACTAAAGAGTTAGTAATATATTATTTAATTTTGATTTCTGTTTAACTTTCACGGTACCCACTAATAATATCCCCCACCCCAAGGGAGCCAGGGTATCAAGCGGTTTGTATTATGGATTCCATGCGAGAAATGTTAATAGCACCTGGAATTGTTGCAGTTCATGAACAGATTTGTAGCATTTGGAATGGGCTCTTTAATGAACCTCGTGAGAGGTGTTGATGAAGCCTCATAAATTTCCACTTAAAGCGATAATGCACGTGTTTTCGTGCCCCCATATCGATATGTGTACACATATGTACGAACGAAATCCTGTTCTCGCCCGCTGCCATCTTTTTCCCCCCAATAAAAAAAACGTTGAAATAATTTTTGTTCAGCTTCTGTTTGCCTATTTCTTTTGCCCAATGCATTGGAGCAATCTGGTTTGGCTTGGCACTAACTATATAGTATGTTCGGCTTAAGTTAAACTATTAACATGCCGCTAAGTGATTTTAAGTGACTGCAAATGCAAATGGCAGTGCATCTTGCATTTGATCTACTTTCAAAGATGAACAAATGTTTGAACACGACCTAAGGCGGTTTGATTTTTGGGCAAATATGGAGGAGATGCTCTTTAGCTGAGAATGTTGGTTAAATCAATGATATTTTTTAGGTATTTCATTTATTTATTATTTGCTTTTTATTTTGTTAAATTTAAGAAGGAAGTTATACAAGAAAATTGTATACAAACATTTGCAATTATGTATTGTTTTAGCGGTACATCGTACATCTCTTGATATATGTATCTCTCAACTTCATCTTTAAAGACTTGAAACATTCATCTTAATAACTTCATATCTTAATGGATATTTGTATATATATTTATACATACATGTATATACTAATTTCGTTGCTGTTTAAAGCTTGTTTTTAAATAGATTTTTGTGGCTGGTTTTTTGTTTTGTTTTTTTGAGATTTCTGAGTGACTTTTCCTTGATTTTTTGTCAGATTTTAAGGCGGGTTTTCTTAGTGTCTTAAGGGCTTCTGTTTAATTTTCATTGGGTTTAAGCTTTAATGTTTTAAATAGCTTTTTTTAAGGCTGTTTTCCTGCCGTTTTTAAGCATTTTTTGTTGCTATTTTTCAGCTATTGTTGGGTGATGTTTTAAGAACTTTTGAAAACGTGTTTTTGGGCGGCTTTAACTCTCAGTCTTACCTTGACTTAACTTGTAGTCAAAGGTCACCGAATAACTATAAAAATAACTATAAAATATTAAAAATAGATACCTGTTTGTGTTACAGGGACATGAAGCTGGAAGTTATGCTTGGGCTGATACCAGATAACTTCCCAAGTGGGCTCCATGGTGATAATGGAGCCTTTTTGGCCTGGAAAGCAAGTTCGAGTGAAAGACAAGCAACATGCATTTGTCATTAGCGGCAACAAGGTTGAGAATTGTTGCCAGTTGCTATCTGCTAGGTGCTCCCAGACCGGGGCAAGTCGTGCAATTGCAATGGCAATTGCATTCGCGATTCTCGCGCTGTTCGATAATAATTTATGCAACTTGTCGTCGTCGCGACGTCGCTGCACTGAGCAAACACAAATGTTTGAACTTCGCTTGTTCGCGCTGTTTGCACTCGCTCAGTGCCTTTGTTTGTTTGTTGCTCTGTCCGCCTTGTTTGCCCAGCTTTGATTGCTGTTTGCCCAACTTTGCGAAAGGTGTTGCAGCGTCAATTGGAGCTCAGCCACAGCCACAGCCACAGCCTCAGCCTCAGCGTCAGCGTCAGCGTCAGCGTCCCACATGATTGCGGATTTCGAAACCGCAAAACTAGAGCACTTTGCATAGAATTCTCTGCCCAATGAGCCAGCGGTCTCCGTCGTCTGGCCAGCTAATTAGAAACGCTGATTGTCTTTGGCACAAAAAAACGGAGGAAATGGAAAAACAGATCCACAGGGAAATGCATTTGCACACACAGATGAAACCAATGAGTGTTCGAACCAGGCTTATGGACCTAAAAGAGGAAATATTAAATACAAACTAGCTTAAAAATGCTCTTAAAATCGATAGGTATCGATATTTTTGATGGTATATTTTGTGGACAATGCAAATCCTAATAAAACTATAACACTCTCATTCTGTCTGATTAAGGAAGCTCATTTGGATGGATTAATACTATACGTTCTCATAATGACTTTAAATATATATTTTATGTCAAGTTTTTTATTTACAAAAAATGGAGAACTTTACTGTTTTTTTTTTGCTAAGCCGAATTGGAAATCAATCGATTTTTAGGAATGAAATTATAATACCCCTCTGAGGTATACTTATAATAACCTTTGTAGAAGTATATTAAATATAAAGAACCCGACTTTACATTACAAATATATTTCTATGAAAAAATACAAGGCAAACCGAACATAAATTAAAGATGTTTTCACACACTAATAGCACCCATTGACTTTAACGACTTCACCCTTTACTCAATGGATTGAAATGTTTGTACCGGAAATTAGCCAATATACGAAGTATTTCGACTGCTACATTTCTGTAGAATATGTGATTGATTTATTTGCGAAACTAAAGGCTGACACAGCCGAAATAATTGCAGGGTATTTGGATGAAGGCATGTCATCATGAAGACGCCGCCACATTTTCTGTGTCACTGCGATTGGAACTGATTAAAAACGATTGAAACTTCCGCAATTCGATGGTAAGAGAATATGGAATAAGAAAGCTAAATGCAGAGCCAGAAAACAAACGCATCTGATTTCGTAAAACCCCTGAAATTACTTATTTTTTGGCCAAACACAAAAGGTGCTGTCATAAACAAAAAAGTCCCCACCAAAACAAAAGAATAGGAAAGCGGGGAAATTTATCAACATTTCGAGCCCCTGTCCCGGTAGGATTTGCTTACAAAGTCTCTGCCACTTGCGATAAACAAAAAATATACAAAATATATTAAGTATAAATTGCTTACGCACTCAGAACTCTGCGATATGCTAATGCAAAGAGTTTTTAACTGATATTTACTATATATATATAAATATGTATATGGTGTACATGTCCCTTGCTTATAATTAATCGATTTATAAGAGGTTAGAGGTCGTTTGATAAATTATAACAATATATATTTAAATGCAGCGGAGAGGCGCCAAGATAGGTGGATATTTAAAGATAGATACTATCTTATCAGTGTAGAAAACTAGCAATATATTTAAATATTTGTACACTGTAGACTTCAGTTAAGAAACTACCAATAAATATGATACTAAAAAGAACCCAAAAAGAGATTCCTTCTTTTAATTAATACTGCCAATGTTTTTATAGATTCCCTTCGAAACTTTAAGGCTTGTCAAGCTTAAAAACTGACTAACTTAAATGGATTTTTATACTTAAACCTTGCAGTTGCTTTCAGCTAAGCCAGCTGGCATTTGTTTTTGTCTTAAAAATGTCTGTTTTTTGATCAGAATGGCATTCATTACTGCCCATTCTGTGCGGGTGCCATTACCTGTTTTTTATCACAGAAATACAGCCTAGTCTTGCAAAGATAAATCTTTTATATGGATGAAACCACAAAAGAACAAACAAAGCAAAAACTAAAACAAAAAAGAAAAAAAACAGAAAAAAACGCATAACAATAAATCTGACGGCGAAACAACAGAGACAAACAGGCCCGTCAGCGGCGGCGGTCACGACTGGCATTTTGTTTAAATAAATAAATTGTATGCGAAACGAAAAAATTGAGGGGCTTATGTGAAACGGAGCTTACGTAAGCAGCCGCCAGAGGTCGCCACTGGGAAGTGATCATCACTCGCGGTGGGTGTTGGTGCTGTTAATTCTAATTTCAATTCTTTTGTCGCCAAATTGAGCGAAATTCATCCGACAATTGCAAGTGCAAGGTCGTCCGTCCGTTGTGTTCCGTGTGTGTGGTCCGAGCACTATATTTATACCATAGTATAAAATATACGAAATGATTGTTTAGTTTGTGGGTGACACACCGCTTGAATTCCCGGGATATCTAGTTATTTGTTTAATCGATTAATTCGATAGAAATCTATGGAGTAATCCCGATTAATATAATACAAAAATTCTAATCCAAACTATAGTATTGATTTCTGCCCGACTTTAACAGATATTCAGTATATCTCTTACAGTATTTAATAATATATACCTTTTAATTGCATTGCCAGACATCAATTGAGTCTTTCAGGTTAATTTGTTGCTGCTGGAATGCATTACAAATATTAAATTCAATTCAATAAAGCCCAGAACTTTGACATTTGCGTTGTGTGCGAGAGTTCCTCGAACCCGTTTTCCCATTTCCATTTTTCGCACTGAACTGGGGACTGGGACAGCGATTTCGCTTTCCTTGGCGCGCTCTCCATGCCGTAATATTTATTTACGTATTTATTGGGGCCAATTGCAGCGTTTAACTCAATTTGATATGCTAATTTGCTCAACATCTTCTCGGTCGTCTATTGCCACACTTTCCATGTAAATGGCGACATATAGTATGTACATATTGTGCATTGTGAATTATTTACGATTGCCACAATTTAAAGTTACATATTGCTAACATTAACCAAGTAATAGCTAAATCAATTCAGAGATTAGCTAACATGAGGTTGGGGAAGGGGCCATAAGATGGTTTGTTCTAGGAATTGTGTAATAATTTCACATTTAACTTAGTAACTAATCTTCCATGCTCTATTAATTTATAAATCTATATTTCCTGCTCTATTAAATATTTCACATTTAAAATGTAATAGAAACATATCCAGAGGTTAGCCAACATGAGGATGGGAGGGGACTTTAACAAGATATCCTCAAGGAATGCTGTAAATATTATTTATAATATTGTATATACAATGTAACTTTTACATTTATTGACTAAACCAGAAGCAAGGAAATGCATCATATGGAAATACTCACCTTAAGGAAACTGAAATAAATAATAAATGTCACCTTTTTGGATCGTTTGACACATTCAGACCCTTCAATAGTTGACTAATAGCCTCTGATAATCAAGGGTACAACCGTCAGTTATTTATTCGAGGTGAGTGTAGGTAATGTTACGGATTAAAGTCGATTTGGCACGAGCGGAAACCGGATAGCAGTAGGTATTCGTATCCGATAAGCAATAACAGGACGCACAAGTGTACATGAGGCGACACCTGTTGCACATCCATATCCGAAACAAAGAAATGTGACTCAACTTGGCTATAATTATTATTTCAGCCATTTGAGTGCCTCTCAGCCAGAAAATATCAGTTCCCAAATGATGAAAATATACACAAGACTTACGTAATAAATTAATATAATATTGTAAGTACAGAGCAGAGTGTTTCCAGTTTTTAGAAATTACCGAATGTAAAGAAAGACTCCAAACTAAGCGGAGCTCCTAGAGAAGAAACATGTGCACACAGAACGAGGTGCGGAGGGATCATCGGGTCAAAGACCGAGACTAAGTTCGCTCCAAAGTTTGCCCAAAGTAAACAAGTTTCGGGAACTAACAAAAAAAAAACTGAGAAACTGGTCGTAAACTATGGAGTGTAAGAGGCACCGGGGCCCCCCCATAGAACCAAATAGATCTGAACCTTTGAAGTGTCCACCGATGTCGGTGGAAGGGAGATTCCTCCCTGCCAGCCCATAAGATAAGATAGATTTGTTCATGTTTGCTTTGATTTACCTTGTTTTTATTTTCTTGTTTATTTTCGCATGAAGCGTGGCCTGTGTAAATAATAAACCATAAAGAAATCATCATCATGTTTTGTGTGTGTTTTATTTTCGTTTAATGTAATTATTTATAAGTATATGGAATTGAAATTGAAACTTAGCTTAGGGCTTGGCTCGCTAATCGTCTCGCGAAGTGTTACAAACATTTATTTGATTTTCGATTGCTTCATCATGTTCTTGTTTTTCCTCTTTTTTTTTCTTGTATTAAATATTGCTTTTGAGTCTTTCATTTTTTGTTTGTTTGTCTTTTCCACGCTT
>JAEIIG010032382.1:0-28020 GCA_018904695.1 Drosophila parvula | reverse complement strand
ATATTATTAATTAATTAATTAATCGATATAAATATTTTAATAAAATAAATTAAATAGTTTCCTTCGTCTCTTTGCTTTAATAATAATAATATATATATATATATATCGAGGTGTATATATATCCTTGCTGCTGTTGTCGTGATTATTAACGGTATCATTGGTGTAATCGTTATCGCTATCGCTATATCGTCCGCCGCTCTCTCTCTCTCTCTCGCTATCCGTGGAACAAATTAGGCGTTTTACAAAATTACAAAAATTACACACAATTAATTAAGCAATACAAAGATACAGATACAGGTTGAAAATCATACACTGAACATGTCATCCCATATATATATATATCGATAAATCGAGGGAGTGGCCGAGTTGAGTGGTGACTGTACTGGCGCCGCTAAAACTAAACTAGCACAAGAGTCGAGGTCGAGAGATTCGTGTTAGTCATAAATATAAGCACTAAACATAATGGCATTACACAAATAAAAAGTATTCTCTGGTTTTTTTTTGCACACAAATAATATCGCTAATTGCTAATCGCTAATTGCGTCTCTAAGCCGAGCACCAAAAATGGGAGATCAATTCTGGATTTTCTCCGGGAATGCTTGTTCTTTGGGTGTTTTTCTGTTTTTTTTTTTTTTTTTTTNTTTTGGGGAACTCGGGATTTAGGATCTTGATCGATCGGGAATGTATTTTCTGGACGAGATCAATGGGTTCCGTTGGCGTTTCTTTGTGGATCAAGAAGGCCTATGACTAGATCGATTCCTATACGTCTTTTTCTCGTTTTTTTTTAATGTTTTAAGTGTGTGTGTGTGGAAACAGAGAGATTGAGAAGAAAAGATAATCTAAAATCCTTTGTGGTTTATGGGGTTAAAAAAAGAGTTTCGAGGGAAAGGAAATCATACAGTTTAGAAAAAAATCAAACGATAACAAAAAGTAACAAATAAATCAAAAAGTATGCTAGCAGTTTTTCTTTTCAGGTGTTTTTTTTTTGTTGTTTTTTTTCTGTTTTTATTGAAAGTAAATTTTTTGCTTCGCTTTTTCCGCGCAAAATCAAATGGGGAAATCATAAGAGTGTAAACATAAACCGTTAAATGGAAACATATAATAATTGGTGGAAAAATACACAAAATCAAGAGGAAATGAAATCAAACATACTAAATAATAATAAACATATAATGGTAATCATAAATCATAATAGTATTGCATTCGATGTGTCAGAGATTCACAGGAATCGCTTCTCTCTGTCAGAGCTGACAACATTACACATGTATCGTCTATATCTATAACTAGATATATCTAGAGCTAAAACCGATGCTTTCGCTGGGCTGTGCTGTGTGCTGCTGTGCTGTCGCTGCTGCTGCTGCTGAATCGAATGAGTTGAGCGTAAAATCATAAAATTAAAACTAAAACTGAAACAAAATAATAAAAAAAAGGGAATACAGAAAATTCAAATTAAAATTAAACGTAAAACGTAAATCGTAGAGAGATTGAGAAAAAGGGAAATTAGAAATGGGGAAATGGGCAGAGAGAGAGAGGGGGAGTTGGGAATTCTAAGTGTTGGACTAATCTTCGCTCCATATCTCTCTCTCACTCTCTCTCTCTCTCTCTCTCTCTCTCTCTCTCTCTCTCTGTTCATTGCGTGTTTTTTCTTGCGTTTGTGTGTGTGTATAATTAGGCTAATTCTTCATCAGTATCCTCTCATTGTTCATCTGGTTCTTCTTCGCTTTGCTCACAAATCAAAGGAATTAAATTAAATTACGTAATTATAAGAATACAATAAATAATGTTTTTGTTTTTCGTTTTCTTGGTTCATTGCTTACTTAAATAGTTTAAAGAAAAATCATGATGAGATATATAAATATATGTGTTGTGTGTGTGTGTGTGTGTGTGTCGCTTAAATTGTAAATTACACGCAAAAAAATATATGTATATATATGTATAATGGTCGCGTTTTGTTCATTTCTCGCAGTACATAATCGTAATAGATTTTCGCTATTCGCAAATTGAAATTTAGTGTAATTTGTGGTTTCTGAGATGCCTTGATGTCTTGCTTAGTTGCATTATTTTAAAACTATTGCACAAGAATTAGAATTAATACAATTAATAAGATCCATCGATGACGCAAAAAATATAAGCATAATCATATATATACGTTTAGGGGATTAGTAATTAAATTAAATATACATATACATATGTGTAGGTGTGTAGGTGTAGGTGTGTGTGACAGAAAATTGAAATGAAACAAAATCAAGTACATATAATCCTTCCTCCTTCGCTCGCTGTATCCTTTTTTGTACGAATAAACTAGCAGATTCTACATATGTATGTATGTATAAATTATTGCAAATTCGAGTAGGGGAGTGATCCTCCCCAGCCTTTGCCTCTTCCAGGGAAGCCTGCCTTAATCTTTGGAAAGGGGAGAGAGCCACCGTTCTCCTCTCTTTGCTTTATCTTCATCGTCCTTAGTCCTATCCCTATCCTCCTTTTCTTCCACATCTTCTGACTAGATTTCTTGTTGCGAATTAAAAAAAAAACAACGATTTCTTTTGTTGGCCGCCTAATAGTTACACAAAAAAAAGGATAAATAATTCTAGTTAAAGAGATATATATAGGGGGGTATCGGAGATACATATGTAAGTATGTATATCAACCGACTACACATAGGGCTAAGTATCCTAGCAATAATCATAATTAAATCCATTTCTACTTGCTTGTTTCCGTGTTCCTAACTCTTAAAATTGAGAATTTACTATATATTCCGCAGAGAAGGAAACAAACAAAATTAAACACAAATTATTTGTATAAATATGCATGGTTGGTTGTTGTTGTTGGTTAATTCTTGGTTGCAGGATGCAGGAGAGCCGAAAATGTCGAAAAATCAAGGCAAAGCAAAGAAATCAAACGAAAACGTAATACGAAAAATCCAGAAAATATATATATAGATATAGATATAGATGTAAATAAATTAGATATCTGCTTGATGGTTGGTTCTGTATGTGTGTGTGTGTGCCACTCTCTCTCGCCCTCGCGAAAAACGAAACGAAACGAAAAAAGAAGGAAAAGAAAGAAGCAAAGAAAGCATATTCAAAAACAAAGTTCGGGGTATTATATACGAGTATTCAAAAGGTTGGTTGTAAACGGGGTATGGATATATCCTAACGCCCTTTCCTCTCCATTTCATTCCATATTCCTCCTTGTTGCTTTTAAAGTTACTTAACGATTAGAGAAAACGCTTTGCTAATGCTTTAATGGCTTTACTGCCTTAGACCCGTCCTTATTCGCACGTTTTCGTTCGGTTTTTTAAACAGTTTTTCTTTTTTTCTCTTTTGTATATAAAAAATGATGCTTGGTTGCTGCTGCTGTTTGTTTGTTTGTTCTGTTGTGCTAGGCCATTGTTTAAACGCTAAAATTTGTTGTTATTACGCTGCTTGCTCCGCGTCGCTTCAACTATACAATACATATATATATATATATATATATATATGCATATATATTTATATGTATAATAAAGTATATGAGAAAGTACAGTATTTTTTATAATATTCACTAACAATTATTTACTTTTCTGCAGTAAAACGTTTCGAATTTGCGCATAAATTATTGTTATTACGTTTTCTTTTCCTTTCCTTTCTTTTCTTTTCGTTCGCTAATCGTTCCTATAAAATGTTGTCTATACGATTGCTTACAGTGCCCCGAGAGACTGGGTTCAAAGGACACGAGTTCGACTGGGGCCTGCGGCTTCTCGGCACTCGTTTCTCCTCTAAATGTAGAAAACACAATCGATGCTCTTTAAAAAGAAAGAATTCCATATTCAATTTCTATATATAATTGGTATATAGATATAAGTAGAATTACACCGCCTATATATATCTGAGATATACATACATATACATATGTGTATAAATATTTCGATCTTCGCTTTTAAGTAGCTTTTTGTTTTCGGGGTTTCCTGTGGTAATACTGTAGCAGCCTCCATGTTATCAATAACTATATATATTCTATTATTTTATGAATACTTGACCCGCCGTCCCCCAGGAGCCGAACTCATGTCCTGTGAACACTGTGTGTTCTGTTGCAGCTTTGCATCTTTCCCTAATTCCCTGCCTCATGCACTGTCTCCTTAATTGGATTTTTTTTCGTTTTTGTATCGAGTTTTCAAGACTTTTTGTTTTATATATATATATATATATATGTATATATATATATATATGGTAGAAAAGTTTTTTTGTTTTTGGAGTGTAACTAACAGAGTTGCTTGTTTGTTTTGTTGTTTGGAAGATTTCATTGCTGCGTTTTACCTTAAGTGTAAGTTTAAATTTTTAAAATTTCTCATTTTACTTTTGTTTCTTTTGGTTGTTGTTCTTTTTCGCTAAGTTAAGTTAAATTTTCTTAGTAGTTTTGTGTGTTGATTTCTTTGTTTCGCTTTTGTGACTCACTTTGACGGCGGCTGCCAAGAACCAGAGCTGCCCGAGTTCGAGTTTTCTCTTTTTGTATATATTGCAATTGTTCCTTATAATCTCAATTCATTATTCGTTATCCTTCGCCCTAGCCTTTCTCACTGCTATCTGCTTACTGCTTTCTCCTCACTCTCACTCTCTCTCTCTCTCTTTAGCTGTTTCACAATTCTCTCTCTAAAAGCAGCTCTTCTCCATCTTAATTTTTGGTTTCTTAGTGTTTTTTGTTTCGTTTTAGTTTATGATTTTTGTTACTTAAATGCTAAACAAGAAGAATTTTGCTATTGCAACGCTTTTGGCCGGCGCTTTGGGGTTTTCAGGGTTGGATCTCTTGTGGAGATTGGCAAGGGACTTGGTTGCTTCACCGCCGCCCGTTTCGTTGTGTCTCGACACTTGTGAGAGAGAGTTACTCCTACTCCTCATTCTCATCCTCATCCTCCTCCTATTGCCTGCTGCCTTCTGCCCTGCCCTCGTCCTTTTTGCTGGTTCCTAGTTTCCTTTCTGTTAATTGTTTCTTGTTTCGTGTGTGTTTTACACATACTGTTGTTGCGCTTAGTTACCGTTATACCATGCATATTTATATATGTGTGTGTTGTGTTGTGTGTGCTGTGTGTATTTCGAGTGCTTCGTGTGTTGTGTTTCGAAACGATTTGAGGGGACAAAATCTCTCTTCTTCGTTCCCGTTCCCGTTCCCGATCCCGCGTCGACGCCCTACTTGGCCTTGTTGGTCTTGAAGCTGACCTGCAGCACCCGGTTGCCCATGGTGTAGCCGTTGAGCGCCCGTATGGCCATGGCCGCCTCATCGTAGTTGGTCATCGAGACGAAGCCATAGCCCTTGCACTGGTTCGTTGTGGGATCCTTGACGATCTTCACGGATTGCACAGCCCCAAAGGGACCGAAAAGCTGCCACAGCGCTGCCTCCTCTGTTTCCGGCGCCAGATTATATATGAATATCGGATACGCACCGCCCGGGCCGCTGGCCAGCGTCGTGGCAGCCGCCGCCGCCGCACCAAGTCCATTCGGCAGCATCACGTCCAGCATATCGCCGGCCATTGGCGAGAATCGTGCCAGGCCCTTGTTGACGGGCGTGTGCATGGCGCCGCCAATGCGCCGCACCAGCTGGGGATTGAGGAAGGCGGGCAGCTGCGGCTGGATTATCTTGCTGGTGCTGCCCGGCGTATTGGAGAACTTGACCACAATTGGATCCGTGCAGCTCGAGGGCGTGGTGCCGTTGAGGGCAATAATGGCTCGGGTGGCCTCCTCCCGCTTGTCGAACCGTATGAAGCCGACGCCCTTCGTCTGTGTGTCGTTGCCGGCATTCTGGAGTATGCGCGATGTGATGATCGCACCGAAGGGCGCGAAGATGGCCTCCAGTTCCTGCTGGGTCATCGTTTTCGGCAGCCCCGAAACATACAGATTGGCGCCCTTGATGGCATCCGACGAGGGACGGGCGAACGACACCTTTATGGTCTTGTTCTGCAGCCGCAGACCGTTCAGAACATTCACCGCCTGCTCGGCATCCTGCGGCCGGACGTAGTTGACGAAGCCATAGCCCAGGCTCTGGCCCTTGCTGGGCGCCTGCGGATTGAGCGGATCGATGTAGACCTGCGACTTGTCGCGTATCAGCTTCACCGACTCGATCTCGCCAACGCTGGAGAAGAGCGATCGGATCTCGTCCTCGGTCATCGTTTGCGGCAAGTAGTTCACGATCAAGTTCGTCCGTGTCTCCGTGCTTCCGTTGCTGCCATTTTGGGCGCCGGCACCGACACCGACGCCGACGCCAACGCCGACTCCGGCATTGCCGTTGGTATTGGGCTGCGCCTGTTGCGGCTGAGGCACAACCGCCTGCTGGACTGCGGCCGCCTGCTGTTGCACCACTGCCGCTGCTGCCGCCTGTTGTTGCACCACCGCCGCTGCCGCCTGCTGCTGCTGTTGCTGTTGTTGCGCCTGCTGCTGCTGCTGTTGGGCGGCCACCGCCTGCTGCTGCTGTTGGAGCTGCTGGGTAACGGCCGCCGCCGCCGCGGCCACCGCCTGCTGTGTCTGCTGTTGCTGCACCTGCAGTATTGCCTGCTGCACCTGTTGCTGCTGTTGCTGCAATTGGGCGGCGGCGGCCACGGCGGCCGCATTCTGTACGGGAGCGGCGGCCGCATTGGTTGCCGCCACTGCCGCGGCAGCCGCTGCACTCTGCATTAGCTGCGCCTGTGTGTCCACTCCGCCGCCGGCTCCTGTGTTTGCCATCATAAAGTCCACTGGATTGGGTTCGAGTTGGAGTTGGATTTGGAGTAGGAGTTGGAGATGCGATGGAGTTGAGTTGAGTTGGGTGACACGGCGACGGCCAACGCAGGGGCAGGCGCATGAAAAGAATAGTTAAATGTCAAGATTAAACCATTTGCATGATGTGTTAGTAAGTATCTACAGATGCGAGCCATTGCTTAGTTAGTTTGGCTCAATTAGCTACTAGTTAGAGTCTCTACGAGGGGGTTAGGTCAAGTGGTTAGGTTATGGATTCAGTTGCAGTGTAAAGGATACCGAATAGAACATTTCTAGGCACTTATTTGAAGGATTAAGCTTATTTTTGTATAAAAAGGGATGGGGCCCGGAATCGTGTCATAAAAAACGACCTCACATACAATTGGAGAATCGAAAGTTGATTAATTATTCTTCGATTATAAAGTTAACAAAAATGAACAAAGCCAAAGTTAGCTTAATATTAATAGTATTTTGTTTTTGTAATTTGTATGTTTATTAATTAGTTAGAATTAGTTTTTTTGCGTTTTAAGGAATCGTGCTGAGAGCTAGATGGGATCCCTGGTTCGTTCTCCTTTTTGGGTTAGCGGTTAACGGTTAGCGGTTGGTTAAAGGAGCTTTGCCCACTGGCGCCCCCCACCGGCCCACTTACTTTGCTTTCGTCTCACTCAAGTGCTCTCACCCACTCACGCTCCCACTCTACCTGGCTGTCTCTGCCTCGCCTCGCTCACAGACACAATCAAAGCTTGCAAAGTAGACACCGACACACACACACACACGCCGGCACAGGAACAAATACACTCAGGCACACACCTCGGCGAACTGATGAACTGAACTTTACTGGATTCGCTTTCTGCTCTGTGTTTTGCTGATTTATGGGCTTTCGTTGGCTTTTGTCTTAGCGGCACCTTTGATTTTATTCCCGTTTAAGTGATAGCGTTTTATTCCGGATTGGTTTAAACTTATAGAGCGAGCTATGATGGCGAGACCAGATCCGCTGCGTCCCAGGCACACGATGCTTCTGAAGCGAGCGCAGGACTTTCTCGTCAGGCTTTTCGCTCTAGCCGCTCTTTTGCTCTTGCTCTCTCTCCCACTCCACACATCCGCCTCCTCGCGTTTCTTTTCGGCAAACTGTTACAGCTCTCTGCATATGTATGTATTAGTATACACCCCGCCCAGTTATGTAATGCGGCGGCATCAGGAGGGTTAACAGGGGGCGGCCGACCAGGATATGCGAGAAATCGACTCGCACCCCTTGGGACAACACCAAAAGTGAGCAGCAGGCAAGAGACCCACCCTTAGCCAAACAAGTTGTAATATTTCATTTTGCGAAAAAACATAAACGCAGCGACTGAGGGTTCTATGTACATGAGCGGAACTTGGCACCGCTTAAGGGTTAAACGCGCGGCACTGCCACCCCCTAAGCTCGACCGCCGTTTACATGGCGGCAGCAGGGCAGCCCTTGTCTCGTGTCTGGCAATGCTGTAAGGGCTGGAGCGCCGAAGCAGCGGGGGAGGGAGAGAGATAGCGGCTGTTGCTCGAGTCAGCCAGCGGATGTGCCGTTCGGTTCAATGAACTAGAGCGACAGAGACCAAGGGCTGACCCTAAGCGATGATCGCCTGTGCCAGCGAGAGAGAGCAATTTAAGTGATTTGCATGGCCTCAATGGAACCTCTCTATGGCAGCTCCAGGGCTAGAGCAACTAATAGGATTGATTCTAAATTTCTGTAAATCGCCCTATGGGAAGTGTATACTAGTTTAAGATATAGTATATGAATATAATACTTGATGCATTTTATTAATTCTCTTGAGTAAAAAAAAGGCCTTCACTTTGCAATTTTTCGTATTAAAATTAGGTTCCGTTGCTCGCCATGTCAATTCGCACCTTTCCCTTGTGCGTCCGAAAGAGTCAAAAGGTCAGACACACACACACATCATCACCACCGCTCAAACACCCACCCACACATACGCAGACAGTGGTCTCGCTGATTCAACTACTGCCATGGCAACCGCCGGACACCGCACCCTTTGAGAGCAGCTATCCCCGCGTCCTGCTCGCGTGATCATTACATTCGCTTATGGCTAAAATGGGTTCGTCTTCAAATACTCACTTGTTATGGTTTACAGCGAGAGTGTGTAGTAATTGTGGGGTTGTGTTGTTGTCGCTTTCGCCGTTTGGTCTCCACACGAAATGAATTAATTGTCAAGTCGTCCTCTCTCTCGCTATATATCCTTTTTGGGCGGACTCCTCGGATTCCTTGCGCGCGCGCTCTCACGGCGCTGTCCTCTGGCACTCTCTCGCTATCTCTCTCTCTAACACTCGCCGGTGGTCCAGGACTTGAGTTCACGCTTCTCGGCGTTGTTATTGTTGGTAATGGCAATCGTTTTTGTTAATAAATAAACGCTGGCGTCGCTGTCGTCGCTACCGTCGCTGCTGGGTACAAAAACAAAATAAAAACAAAACAAAAAAAGCTGTAAGTTCAGTGTGTGTTTTCTGGTTGCATTTGTTTCTTGTAGTTGTTGTTATGGGGGTGTTGTTTGTTTGTGTGCGTCTGTTCTTGTGCTTGTTATCGCAAATCGATTTTATCGATTTCCCCCTCCATCACACATCATCCATATTTCACTGGCATTAAAAAGCACGCAACAAAAAAAAAACATACATATATATAAATAAAGTAGCAAAAACATTTTGTTTTTGTTTGTTATACAATTCTATTGTGTATGAGTGGCTGCTATTTTTGCGTTATTTCAAATACCCAAAAGCCAAATGCTCATTATAACAGTATCTCTCTCTATCAACTCTCTCTCTGCTTCCGACTCGTCTCTGTTGGTTTGCACTGATTTGTATATTGTTTTTGCTGGTCAACCAACGGGTGGCTAAATTGACGGAGGTCGGTGGGGGGGTGTCAAGTGGAGGCACACACTCCTTTCCTTTCCAAATACATTGTATGGCTGCCTCAGCTGCTACATATACATTTATACATACATACATATGTATGTTCATACGTAGAGGAGGTGCGTATGTATATGATTTTGTTAAAACACGCACACAATTCTACGTACTCTCCGCTCTCCGAAACAAACACACACACGAGCACTTAGTATCTATAAGTCATTTGTTGTTGTTATTCTCGTTATTGTTGGAACTAAACACGCGCTGTTTTTTTTTGCTGGTGGCTGCTGCTTCTTGCTCTAATTTTCAAAAAACGTTTTTGAATCTACATATGTATGTATGTACATATGTATATATGTACATACAGACAGTGTGCTTGTTTGTGCGGCGGGGGCTTTTGGAACTGTCCTAAATTGTATTTCCGCGCGTTATTTCATTACAATTGTATTACTACATTATACTACTACTGCATGTGTTTGTGTGCGTTGGTCGTGGGTGGTGTGCGTTTGCTTTTTATGGCAACCGGCGTTTTGTTTACTGCAAATATCTGCCACCCTCTCTCCGCCCCCCCTCACTCATAACGCTCTCCTGTTGTCGTCTGACAAAATGTTTCTACTTTTATAAGCGAACTGTTTTGGTTTTTGTTGCTGCTCCGTACAATGCTCCTTCCACATAAAATCGATATGTTAGCTGCGCCCTTTTTGCCACTCGCGCTCTTGCCTAGCTCAGCTCCCTCTCTCACCGTCGAAACACACACAAACACAGATAGACGGAGAGCCAGCGTTTACAGATACACAGCACAGAGGCGACGGCGACGGCGTCGCATTAGCAGTAGATTTTTAGCACTACTACTATCTCTCCTCTCCAGCCGCCCCGTCTCGTACTCCGGACAACCGTCGTCCCACTTTCTTGGAGGTTTGCTGAACTTTTTCGACACAGCCCCCCTTTCCACTCTCCACGTTGTTTTACGCTGAATTGTATATTGTTTTATTTCCTATTAATAATTGTGTTTTGAGTACATATATAAAACTTCCACCGTACATATATTAGACACGCACACCCACAAGCAAGTATAGCGAGCAGACAAAAAAAAAACAGAAAGAAAATCATTGATAGAGGCACTCATATATACAAGATATGTACATATGTATATGTATGTACATATGTGTATAATTGCACAATTATGCAGCGCGGCGCGGATCATTTGGCAGAATTGTACAATTTCATAGCGTGTGTTGTTTGATATTTTCGCTGTTGTTATTGTTGTTATTATTGTTGTTTATTGCACAAGTCGGAGCGCAGAGTATCCGTTGGATATTCTTACATTTTTTTGTTTGGTTTGAGATAGGCTCGTTGCTTATTGTTGTTGCAGGCTCTCGGCTAAATTCTATCTTTTTTTCAACTGATATTGTTTGCACTACTTTCGAAAAAAAAATTCATTGGCGCAATGGCACAGAGCACGAGATTTGAAAAAAAAATAAATGCTATACATATGTAACGCAAATGTTACTAAGAGTGCACAGAAGTTACGATGGAGCGAACGATGTCGAAAGTGTAAATGGAAACCAATTCAGCTTTTTTCCGTCAAATCTGGCTTCTTTCAAAGTCAAATGGCGGGAAGAAACTGTTCAAAACTCACGCCACGAAGTGAATCGATCAAAGGATCTGTAGTGAACCGGCCGTGACGTCAAATTTTGAAAAAATAAATTTTTTTTTTCGAATGGCTCGCTTGCACTTGTATTTATAGGTTTCATACAAACCCGAATTGAGCCGACGGCTACCGAACGCGCTCTCTCAGAAATCCGAGAGAGGGAGAGTCGGAGAGCGATGAAGAATAATTCTCCCGAATGCCTTTGCCGGCCAGTGCTGTCAGTTTCGCTCTCATCAAATCTAGCGTCTTTTTAAAGTTGATTGCCAGTAAAATTTAAACACCAAGAAACGTTATGTTTTGTATTTTGTTTTATATTTGTATTACATATATAGTATAGTATTAAATAATATAAAGTACAGAATAATATAATTAGATATAAATATAATAAAAATAAAGTAGTTCTTATTAAATTCGCAAGTTTTTAGCTGTTTTACCATCCATTAGTAGAAATATACATATATATTTTGCCATAACAAGTTCCCAACTCTGGTGTGTTCCTCGTTAAATTTCGCAGGAAGAGAAGAGAGCGCTGCGACGCAGCAGCCATGAACAGTGGTGTCATTTCAGCTATTTCCTGTAAGATTTGTTTTATTATGTTAAATTTATTATGTTATTATGTTTTCAAGAATTCAAGATTATTTTATTTATTAAAATCTCGCATATATAAATATTTTCTCTAATTGCGGTTTTCGTTTTTTTGAAAATCGAAATGCTTTGAAATGCCTGCCTTCAACACACACAATTTGTGGTGTCATTTTTGCTTTTTCCTGTAAGAATTATTTTATTCTTTAATTTTTCAAGAATTCAAGATAATTTTATTTCTTAAAATGTTTTTGCGGTTTTCGTTATTTTTGAAAATCGAAATGCCTGCCGTCAACACCCACAATGGTCGATATTGTAATATTTTACCATAAAATACAGTTTTATATACACAGATTTGAAATGTTGTATACATATTATTCTTAAAGGACTTTATTATTTTTTACAATTTGACATTTTAATATTAAGACTAATAAAGGAACATTCGCCGTCATTGGAATTTCCAGAGCCGTTTGGACTCGGGTTAATTACATATATCTATTCATATTTCTGTCCATAATTACTCCTTAATTTTTTTTCCGTACAAGCATCGCGTTTTTGTCAGAATCATTATTTGCTCGCCATTTCTGAAGATCTACTCGGTATGACAAATTTGACAAACAAATTTATCCCAGAATCCATGGGGGTAAAGGACTACTGCCAACTGCTAGGTATTCAGTTCTGTCTTAAAAACTTTACTGTGTATTTATAAAGGCTTTTATTAATGAAAACAGACACATTATTTTTTAAAAATCCCCTTTTTTTTTTTTTTTTTTTTGACACCACTGGCAGTGGAATGAAAGGAATTTGTCTAAAATTCAGAGAAGGGGTGGTAGAGACCGGGGGCGTCGGCAGCAGCGGCGAGAGAGAATAGAGCGACATGGGCGTAGGGCGCTGGATCTACAAAATGTTTTAAAGAAATTAAAAATAGTATGGACACCTCGACCCCTTTTTCGCCAAGCACCCCGCACCCCTGAAGAAAATAAGAAACTGTGCTCTCTTTCTGTTGTTGTATCACTGCCATGTTGTATTAATGCTTGCCGCAATATAAATGAACAGATCAACGCTATTTTTGCTACACCCAATAGTTAATATTTTCTTTAGAAAGTCATTGCTTAGCCGGAAGGTTAAAATCTCAAATGAACAATGTTCAATTGGTGCGTTTAATTGACAGTGTAAATGCAGCTTAGAAATGGCAGGGCGGGAAAGAAGGAAAGAGCGAGCGACTGAGAAACAGCGAGAGAAAGAGCGACAGAGTTGACAAGTACAGCGCCTGGAAATGTTTACATTGCTCATTCAGCAGCTGAAAAAAATCTGTTGAAATGTTGCAATATCGGCTAGCTGCCTATCGAAAGAGAGCTTATCGATCGCAAATTAAAAAATACAAATTTTGTCCAGATTTCTAGGTATTTTAACGATCTTGTATGATTTGCCAGGCGAGGTCGTCAACCGTTTTATGATGCACGCGACCATTATCCTTGCCAAATAGCCGCTGTAGCTGGCTAAGGGCTGTTTTGGCTTGCCGTTTTCACCTCTGCTTTTTGCACTAGGCAAAGTAAAGCCAAGCCAAGCCACCACCACCAACGTTTGGCGTTGGGGTGGTTTCGGTTTGGGTTTCCGTGCAGCATGTTTCGCCTCCGAGCACTACACTACACTACAACCAACACCCCCTACCGAAGCCAAAAAGAGAAAGGAACCCAAAAACCAGGACCCATTTTTCCAAGAGGCGGCGGTTCAATTTCAACTGCAATCCTGTCTCGTTTCCCTTCGCTTGCGTTGCGTGCGTGTGCTTAATTGCGCTTGTATTCAGCACTCGACACGCAGGATATATGTACATATATGTATGTATGTATGTACATAGCTGTAGCCATAGCTATAGCCACCCCCTGGTTACTTCCTGTTCCTGTGCCATGTGCTGATTTTGTACACTGTTCCAGTCGCCGTATCGCCGCACGCTCTGTTCCAATTTTACATGGCCGCCGGCGGAATTGCGAGAATTGTAACGCCACTTTTCTCCAGGATTGGGGGTGGTTTTCGTCCTGTTTTTTCTCCCGTCCTCGCTGCGTGACACCACCACTAGCACCAGCGAAGCCTGTCCTTGCCGGAAATTCGGGCTCGGACTCGGATTCGCATTCAGACAGATCGGCGTCGCAAGTGTTTGGATAGCTCTCACAGAAATCTGCATATGAATGATAATACCCACCCGATGGGGGACCTAACAGTGGCGGTCGAAATTATGGCAACATAATTCTAAGGATTCTGGACTCAGATCCCTTGCAGGCTGGAGGATTAGATATATGTAGCCTCTGAGATTCAAAAAGGGGTATAAGATTGTACATGGTTTTCGAAATATATTTTCATATATGTATGTATACATAGATATATGTATACCTATAAAATTAACACAATGAATACAGTTCCTTTATTGTTTTTTATTTTTCTTAGCTATTTATTATTATCAAAGAATAACGAGCTGAATATATATAATATAGCATATTTATTTAACTTCTGGCAATCTATTATTATTATTAAGTAATTTATAATTTGATTTTAATAAAGGGGGACCTTAACATAATCTAAAAGTATAGAAAAATTACCTGTTTCCACGGTTTCATCAAGAAGAATTGTTCCGATAAGCAGATATTTTGAGATTTAAGTTCCCAAAAAGTCTCCACAAACTATTGAGCTTAAACCCCAGTCTCAGTTTGAGTATATGTACAAGCCATATTTAGCTTATTTGTACAATATATGTATGTATTAATTTGATTTTATTAAGCCTACAAAACTGATTAATTCAATAAAAAAGGCGGGTTCTAGAATACTGATAAAGGCTTTTAACATTACATACATGTACATATAACATAACATAACCCATTAAAATTAGCTAACAATTATTTGGTATTCAAGCGGATTTTTGTCTTATCTCCCAGACATATGTATGTACATATATAATACATATTCGTAGATATATCCATCATTGGATCATTTGATAATGCCATTAAAATGACATCATGACGCATGACGTTTCCCTGATAGATAGCATTTGGTGGCCACGTGCTCCTCCTTCTACCCCTTCCCAAAACTGTAGGCAATACATTTTCGGATCGAGAAATGGAAATCGAAATCAAAGGGGTTGCCTAATCCGTTTTAGCCACGGAATAAGACAAAACAACGAAACAACAACAGGGCGTTGCAACAAAGCGAGTTTTAGAAAAACATAACGTAGGACCAACACTGGATTACAACAAAGCTGGGAATAAGAATGGGAGTGGAGGGCAGGGGATGGTCGTCTGCCTCTGCTCTTTTTCCCGGGGCGGTGGTAGCTCCGGAGGGGAGGAAGTTGGAACTCGTTGCGCTGCTTGCCCACCCTTAAGTTACGTTAACATTACAAGCCAAAAGTCCTCCTGCTGCTGCTGCTGCTGCTGCACCAAAGACAAGGAGACAGGAGACAGAACCGGCTACAAGGAGTCGCCGAGGGCCCAGGGAAAGGGGATACGGAGTAGGGAAACTTGGTCAAGGTACACTCGCGAAACACAACATGGAATGGAGATTACTCACAGGAAATACCAAAATTTGAATATATAAATAGCAAAGTTAACTGATATTATTATTTAAACATCATATACTAGAAATTAGAAGTTATTTCGTTGATTCTAATAAGAAATAGGTCATGATCTCAAATTTCACTCTCAAATTCTCGGGTATTGCTTCCACATTGCTTGGACGTTGGCGGAAATTATTATTTTTTACATTCAGGGTTTTGTTTTTTAGCTTTATGTGAAATTTCTTTTGGTGTACGCATCTGACAGCCACCCCCTTATGATCCTTCATTAGAATCACCATCGCCCACTGCTGCTGCTCCTCTTCCTCCTGCGGCTGCTGCTGCTGCTGCTGGCACTCGCATTTGCATAATGATCCTTAGGGCGCTTTTAACTTTGCACGTCTCACTGCACCGCGCTCCCTCCCCGATCTGCACCGGATCCGGATTCCGCAGCTGAGGCCACGCCAAGGCACGGTACCGACAGATGCAGTTTTCCCCCGAAACTAAATAGTAATAATCATAAAAATTACCATAAGACACCGGGCTTCGGTTTTGAGTTTTGGGTATTGGGAGTAGTCCAGGAGTAATGCACGATCGTTGGCAGGGATACAGGGGTGATCTCGGGGGTAGCGCACGATCGCAGGACATTCGGCACTGAATCGTGGCATGTGTTTCCCCTCTCCACTTTTACTACGGCGTCCTTTTGGCTGCTCCTGCTCCTGCTGCTCCTGCCATTGTTCTCCTCGCCTGTGTTGATGTATTTTTGTTGCCGATTTTCCTTTTTTCCTTTTCAGAAATTTTAAGCATTGTCGCAGTGCAGCCTGCTCTCGTTCTACTTTACAATTTCCCCCAGTACCGATTTTCCGAATCGGATTCGGTTGCAGTTGCAAGGACTCGCCACCTGGCATACTAATCAAGATCACGAATAGCGAACGCCGAATGGCAAGAGGGGAAGAATTTCGTGAGGCATTTGGTTGAAGGGTAAACAGAGAAGAATTCATTCGGATCTATGAAGAATTTAGTTTTAATAGAGGATAATTAGGATCTAGATTATACATAACTTAGAGTATAGCTGCTGAATAGCAGTTCCATCTAAATTTATTACTAAGGAAGGAAGATTCGTGCAAGGATCAACGAGTAGCATCGAGTAGCCCTTAGGATCATATTTTACTCTTTGCAGATATCCATGATATCCATAGCTCAGACGGCTCTACTTTTGCCTCAAGATCAACTGAATAAAGAAAGGACTCTTTTTTCCTGGATCTTTGAATGAATATATTTCCATGAAGAGCGAACCCATAATATATTTGAATACGAAATTCTCTAGAGGATATTCGCCTGACCTAACCCAATCTCTGGCCACTGAAGTAAAGTTCAACGAAACTTGAAGTTCGATTTGGCACTCTCTCTCTCTCTCTTTTAGGGATCGGTAACAGAGGTTACAGATCCCTAAATTATCCTTACGCACACACCAGTTCCAGTTTGTAAGACAACCCGCACTTTAGGGGCTTCTCCTCCTGCCGTGCTCCTTCGACTGGAACCCACGACTATTTGTTTACACGTCAGCTGTCTATGTTAGTGCATGAATATCCTTGATAGGATATAGCCCCATCTCCAGCTCTATCACCACTCCCACTCCCAAGCCACGTACTGTTCCCTGTTCCATCCTATTGATCTCACTCTGTGTTCTGCTTGTCATTCCAGTTTGCCCAAGGATCAGTTGGTTTACATCGGACTGAGGGACATTGACCCCTACGAGGCGTTCATACTGAACAAAGTCGGGATACGCTACTATGCGATGGATGTGAGTACACTCAGAGAAGCAAGGGAACAAAGGTTCAAGTATTAACCTTATAGAATTCCATCTTGTTAATATAGTTTACCTAAAATTATTGTTTAATTACAAAGCTACCGATTTGAAATCAATTGAAAAGGTGCCCCAACAGTATTAATATATGTGGTATTAAAAAGTTTATTTTACTTTTTGTAGCCTACTTCCGGGTAGGAGTTTTATTGATTTCAACCAAATTACAAAAATTACAGGATCTGGATAAAAGTTATCATACTAGCGAGCGAGTATTTTTCTCTCTGTGTGCAGAAACTAGAGAAAGGCAGCCTAGGTAGATATAACACCGATCAGATCCCTTTTATCCAAAATGCTGTGCACTCTCGGCCCCTTTTTTTCGGTTCTGTTTTGGCTGGCAGTTGTTGTAAAAATTTTTAAATTCCGGTTTCTCCCCCTCGCGCAGGATCGGATGACGATCGTGCGTGACTGCCGACGGGCATTACACACACACACACGCACAGAGTCCTGCATCCTTCGTTTGCGTTGTAAGCTTGTGCATTTATAGGGGTTGTGAGGGACGGACAGCCACCCCTTGCTGCCATTCCATTCCACTGCCCCTGTTACAGGACTTCCCTCCCATCCGATCCGAACGGATCCTGGCGGTGGTGGCGGCGGCTCTCACAGGAAACTAAATAGGGAAAACTACGAATTACGTGCCCGGCCACATCCTGCCTGGTTGGCATCCTTGTCAGCGTCAGCTCGTTGCCTTGCATTATTTATGGCTCGTGCAAAATCGACGACGTCCGACGTCCGTTGAAAAATGGTCCTAGTTCTGTTGTCCCCTGTCCCCGGTTTTTCAGCCAAATCCTCATATTTATGATCTCTCAGTAGTTCGATAGGTATCGAAAAATTGGAATATGCGAAAATCTAGGCGTTGGGGTAGGGGGAAATCGCAATTGTACAGTTGTGATAGTCATACAGTCGATGGTTAATTGCAGAAGCCAGCGATATCCAGGGCCAACAGGCAGACGGAGCCATCTTCGGCTTGATAAGCATCAACAGTCGGCTCGATCTAGCCAAACAATGTGCCTTGCATAGCCTCATAAATTGTTGAATCATTTTGCTAGCAACGAAAAGATCCACTTAAACCGCGAAGCCTATGAAAGTGTTGTTGCTTAGTTAAACGGATAGGCAGGAAATAAAGGAAGAAACAAATAGATTTATATGTTCATATATGCATAATTTGCTTGTACATTGCAGACATAGCGTTTGCGAGTTTGAGACTTACATATGCTTTCATACCCTGGGTACCCCATAATCAAGACCAAATTTAGATCTTAATACCACCTTTGGCTTGTTCTTTGGTTTTCTTTTAATGTCTTCAATGTCCTGATAAACATCACCCAGCCCATCTCTTTGTATTTGTCTCTAATATAGACCATCGACCGTGTGGGCGTGCCCAAGATCATTGAGATGACACTGGACGCTCTTGATCCGCAGAACAAGATCCACGTGAGCTTCGACATCGACGCTCTGGACAGCAATGTGGCGCCTAGTACCGGAACTGCGGTGCGCGGCGGCCTAACCTTGCGCGAGGGCATCAGCATCGTGGAGGCGCTGAGGGACACCAAGCGGGTGCAGGGCGTGGATTTGGTGGAGATCAACCCGAAGCTGGGCAGCGACCGGGACGTCCGCACCACCGTAGAGTCCGGTCTGGAGATCCTGAAGAGCATGTTTGGCTACCGCCGATCCGGCAAGTGGAGCAACATTGACACTGGCATCCTGGGGAACGATTAGGACAAATAAGAACGTGCCAACAGCTTGAACTTATCAATATTTATGTACAACATATTGTGTGCCTTTTTTTCGTATATTAATGATGGAATAAAAAAAACGTAGTCTAATCTTTAGAGCTTAGGTTGGTTTGCTGACTGAGATTCCTAGCCTGGGCCAGGCTAGTGGCCAGCTTTGAGCTTGGGCTGCGCCGCGGGCAGATAGGCCGAGATGTCCACGCTGGCCATGAGGTTGGCCGTCTGCAGCAGCT
Organism: Drosophila parvula; assembly: GCA_018904695.1. Taxonomy (NCBI): domain Eukaryota; kingdom Metazoa; phylum Arthropoda; class Insecta; order Diptera; family Drosophilidae; genus Drosophila; species Drosophila parvula. Next base: position 8,829 of record JAEIIG010032382.1, on the reverse strand, counting down.
CGTTGACCGGCAGTGGCGGCGCTACCGCTGCTGCCTGGGAGGAAGAAGTGGGAATGGATGCCGGCGCAGGTGGCGACACTTTGGCCAATCTGTGGTACAGCTGCGGGCAGAATACGCGGATCAGGCGCCGCTGCACGCTCAATAGCAGTGAATTGATGGCGCCCGAGATGACAATGATGCCGGAAATAATCGAGCAGAGGCGAATGGCGAAGGTCAGCAGGTGATCGCGATCGTTGCCCACCACAATCTTCAGGGCCGACCAGTCGTACTTGAAATAAATGCCCGGGGAGCCGTACGAGTTGCGTTCCGAGTCTGTGGGAGATGATGCGGAGATAGACAAGTTCTTGAAGTTCATCCGGGGCCAAACAAAATCTCACCTAGTTTCCGCACATTCTCCGTGACGGCGTACTGGAACGTGTTGATAGTGGTGAACGTCTGGTGGATCTCCGTGGGCACCACCTTGAGGAAGTACTGCACGGTTGTGGCCTCCTCGTGGATCAGTGTCTCATCGCCCTCCAGCGGCTGAACGATGCGCCGCGAGTATTGTCCGAAGCTGAGTCGGTTAATGCGATGCGTAAAGTTGGCCGGCATGCGACGCAGCTCGATCATCCAATGGTCTTTGAAAAGCCCCACTACCGGCTGGGCGCCGCCCACCAGGTGCAGTACGCCGGCCACCTTATTGATGCCCAACGTCCCGTGCAGGCGGCAGGCATCGAACTTGCTCTCGGGTTCGCCCGGATTCTTCGGATGGAAGTCCAGGGCGACGGGCAGCAGAGCGCCTGGCGGCGGTGCAGCAGCAGGGAAATGTGACGACGTTGGACTCTCGTGCATCGGATGCGGATCCCGCATAATGTCCTTAAACAGCACATCCGCCACCGAGTGGAACTCCTCGCGCAGGTAGTGGTTCTGGATTTGGATGGCCTGGAACTGCAGGCGGTCGTGGTCGGACATCTGCCACCAGACACCCTCGCGCTGCAGCGTCCCGTAGGCGAACACATCCTGCTGCGTCTCGTCCATCAGGTCGACGCCCGAGAGCGAGGCGCAGGGCATAGCCACCGTGATGTCCACGTGCATCTGCACCTGCTCGTCTAGGGCGATGTCCGGCTCGAACTGGTAGACGATGGCCGTTTCATGCCAGTAATAGTGCAGCTCGGTGTACACCAAATAGACGATCAGCAGCCGGCTGAGCAGGGAAACTGGGGAATAACAACAGGATAAACAATATGTACTTCATGCTTCGTGCTCCCAGATGCAGCGCTTACGTGTCCCTCCGATCTCCGTCGTCTCCGTGTACTTCTCCGGCACCTTCTTGAACGCGTCCAGGTTCTTGGCGAACTCCAGCAGGTTGCTTTTGTCGCCCCGGTACCGCAGCGTGGCCGTCATCTTTGCCGAAACTGTCCAATGTGCACGCTCAAATCGCTTTTGTCCGCTTTTGTTTCATTGCCACGTCGAACGCCCGTCGAACTTTTTGCCGCCTCCTCTGGCGTCCCGGTTGCGACCCCCGCCTCCACAGGAATGTGCACTTGTGCGGTCAAGCGGCTCCTGACACCAGTTACGCACTCTGCTCGAATTGTCCTATTATAGCAGAGATAATGGTAAATAAACAAATCCGATTCTGCAATTCTAATCTATTTTTTGTACAACCGGTGCGCAAACAGCTGGTTGTAGTCGTGTTTTCAACCATTCTTTCTGGGGCGGTGAAAACCATGATGCCAAACAACTGTTAGACTGTGTCATAAAAAGGTGGATAACTTTGATGACAAAAGGGAAGCCAAGATTGCTAAACGAAATCGGCTTGGAAATACACTGAGCAAAATACTAGTCAAAAGACAACGCAAACTACTACGCAAAATACTTCGTAAAATTCTACGTAAAATACTAAGCAAAATACTTACAAATAAGATTTTTTATCGTTAATAATTTAGTTTAGTTTTTTAGGTGTTATACAGGTGTTATACAGTTTAGGTGGTATACAGTCGGCAGTAAATTAGTAAATTAGTCCCTTAATACCCTAAATAAACCCTTGCCCCTTCAGATAAACGCCTTTGAATAAATTGTATTGTTTTTCCTTTCGATTTTATTATTCAATATATAATTAAAAGTCGTTTTTGTTCATAATTGTATCTCAGAAAAAAAATATAATAATAAATGTATCTGCTATACACACACAATGGTGGAAGGGTCGCAAGGGGCGCAAGGAAGGGTCGGAAGGGGATAGAGGCCTAGGCAAGGTCAGGGATATACATACATACATATATATAGGACATACATAGTGGCATTTTGAGAGAGGGGCTTAGTGCTTAGTGGTCTACGAGTGGCTTGGATCTCCTCGTGCGTCTCGCTCCGTGTCCGCTATCCGTTTGGTGACTTCCTCTGGGCGCAGGGGATCTTACTTACATGGTATCTCGTTTCATATCCGCATTATCAGTAGTTTAATTAGTGTATTGTGTACAAAGCTAAGGGGGCAACGGGTTCCGGGGGTAGGGAGTTCGAGTCCGAGTCGAGTCCGAGGAGGAAACTTAAGGGACGTAAATATATATCAAACAATTTTGTAAGAGTTATTATCGCTCATGGACCATCCAGGCTAGGAGTGGGCAGCAGCGAATCGTGACGAGTATTCTATTCAGGATTCAGTTGGACGAATGCCGGGGGCTCCAGAAGTTCGGGAGGGAGGACAGCTTGTCCGCTTGTCCGTTGCCCCATGTACATCCGTCCGTCCGTCCGTCTGCTGTCCGTTGGCTGCTATCCCCGCTTACAGGATCGTGCCGGGCTTGCGCAGCGGCAGACGACGACGCTGGCCAAGGAGTCCCAGTCCGCGAGCCTGCTGCTTGGTGGTGCTTTCCGCCGCCTCCGTTGCGCTCTCTTGCTCCGACTTGGCAGCTCCATCGGCGCTGGACTCATCGCTAGCGCCGGGCGCATCCTCCTTGCCGGTCTGCTCCGCAGAGGAGTCCGACGCCGAGTGCTCCTCATCAGCGGGCGCTTCTGCAAAGAAGGAATTGTGGTTGAGAAAAGTGGACATTTATGACATTTATGGCCAAAATGAGCCCTACCTGTGGTGGAGGTGGCGCCGGCCAGGTGGAGTCGTCGCTTGGCCAGCAGCGGATTGATCTTTCGGGGCGCGGGTGCGGGTGCTGCGGCTGCCTTAGGCTTGGCCGCATCAGTCTTGTGCAGGGCATTGAGGCGTGGCCGGGTCTTGAGGCGATTCAGCCCGGTGACGGGACCCGCTGGAGCCGTGGCGTCGCCGCCCTCGCTGGCTGCCTCCTTCTCGCCGCCCTCCTCCTCCTTGACGTCGTTGTGGTGACTGCTGCTGTCCGCAGCCGAGTCCTCGGCCGCTGGTGCCGCCTCTTTCGGTGCCTCGGTGGTGACTCCGGCTCCGCGGCCCAGTTTGCCGCGTGGCAGCAGCCGGTTGCCGCCGGCGCGATGCAGGTTGAACCTGGAAGGACGCACTGGCTCCGCGGGAGCGGATGCTAGGCCTGCGGCCTTGCCCTCCTCTGAGGAGCTGTTTCCGCCCTCGGAGCCAGAGTCGCCGGATGCTCCCTCGGAGGCTGGTGCCTTGGTTGTGGTGGTGCGACTGCGTCCGCGAAGTCCCAAGCCCGGGCGACCGCGCAGCGTGCTGCGGGCGGTGGTAGAGGAGGGAGCAGCCGCATCGGCGGGGGAGTCTCCATCGGAGGCGCCGGCACCATCATCGCTGGTCCGCTCAGTGGTGCTCGTTGTGGTGGATCCGCGCAGGTTGAAGCGATTGCGGGCTGCAGATAACAAAGAGTTTATATTTGAAAAGAATTCGCACTAAAATATAATATATCCAAGGTCTGAAAACTACATTCTACAAATTTGTATTTATCTCAAAAGTAACGACAAATCCAGCAGTTTCGTGAAACGAATGCTTAGCAAGACCGTTTAGCAATCAAATTAAATGCAAAGCCACTTTTCCCGAAAACTTTAACTCAGTTGCGGGCTAAAGCGTTTCGGCCTTGACCCAGTCGGTAAATGTGGCTGGCTTTTGGGCGAAGGCGAAATGCTAATAACCGATCATTCAGATGGGGAAAAAGGGGAAATACTACTTACATACATATCTGCCCCGATCGCATCAAATTTATGCAAAGCAGAAGCGAGGACCAGCTTATTAGTGGCTCCATTATTTATTTACTCTTGAATTTCCCCTTCGACAGCCCATTGAATGCTAACAAGAAAGCCTAATTTGTGTTCCCATTAGCTGCCTCGACTCGAATGCATTTTTAAATATTAATATACGAGTAGAGTATGTAAGTAGTAGGTATTTGTGCCACTGGTTTCCTAGCCTCAGATATTGCAGACTCAACGAGCCAAGGGATTCCCCAATAGGGGATTATTGGTTGCTCTACTCACGTCGGCCACGTGCGAAGCCCGAAGTGATGGGCTTCACTTCCTTGGCGACCACCACTTCCTCCTCGCCGGCGGGGGCAGCAGGTGCTGCTGCTTCGGGACTGGCGGTGGTGCGGGCACCGGGACGAGATCGTCCTCCGATCGAGGGGCGGGAGAAGCGATCTGAAGTAATAAATATATTAGAACTCAAGGGATTCCAGGACTCGTTAAAGGGCGCACTCACTCCTGCCTGTCTTGGTGGTTTCGGTGGAAGCTGGTGTCTCGGTGGTGCTGGTCGTGGTGCTGAAGCCGCCCTCCCGCAGCTTGAAACGGTTGCGTCCAGCCAATCCACTCAATCCGGACCTGCGGCCACCGTAGAGCGATGGCGTTCCCGTTGTCGTCGTCGTTGTGGTTGTGGGGGCCTCCGTCGTGGTCGTGGTTGTGGTGGTGGTGGTGGTTGTAGTGGTGGTGCTGCTGGTAGAAGAGATCTCATCGGTGAGCGTGGTCAGGCCGTCGTCCTCGTCAGTGCTGGCGGTGTCCGGGAAGAGAGTGGTGGCGGATCCCTCGGTGTCCGCGATGGCGGTGGTCTGCTCATTGTTCAGGTTCTCGTTAGTCAGGATTGCGTACAGATCGAGGGCGGCCTTCTCCATGGAGGGCGTGGTCTGTTCGGTCTCCTCCTGGTCGGGCGATGGCACCTCCTCCTTGGTCTTCTCGAGCTCCAGCTCCTTCTCCTTCTTCCTGGCTGCTTCGGCGGCGGCGGCAGCGGCAGCGGCGGCCGCTGCCTGCTCCTGTTCGAGCACCGGCTTCAGGTCGCTCTCTCCGCCCTTGCGGGAGGCCTTGGTCTGCTTCTCGTCCGTGTTGAAGGTCTCGCTGTCCACCAGCTCCAGACTGGGACGCTTGACGCTGATCTTCTTGCGCTCGGCGGCCGTTTCCAGGGAGTCCAGGGCTGGCGTCGGCGGCACCTCGATGTTTTTGCCGCGACTCGGGAAGCGGGTGATCATGGGCAGGCGCTCCGCCTCGATGTCCTCCGCGGTCTCTGAGGAGCGGCCCTTGGCCTTGCCGCTCTGCAAGCTGTTCTCGCTGGGCGTGGCCGCGGTGCTTCTCTCGATGTTCGTGTATCTGGTCTTGCCTCGGGTCTCCGGCGATTCCACGGGAGCCTCGGCCTTCGAGGAGCTGGGATCCTCGTCCTCGTCGTAGTAGTACACGTACTCGTACTCATAGTCCTGGCCGTTGGGTCCCTTCTTGATCTCGATCCTGGATTTCTTGCTGTTCTCACTGCCCGCGCCCTCGAGGGCGAAGTTCTGGTTGACGAACTCCTCGTGCGGATCCACCACAATGTCCTCGTCCAGGTTGTCGATCTTCTTGGCCGCCGTCGGCAGGGTGGTTAGCTGCGGAGCTGGCGTCTCTGTGGAGGCCGAGGCCCTCTGGGTCAACTCCACCTGGGCCGCCTCCTCGATTTCGCGCCTCACCTCGGCCAGCTCCTCCTCCTCGATGGCCCGCTTGGCCTCGATGCTCTTCATCACATCCTCGTTGATCAGGGCACTCAGGACGGGATTCAGCTCCGGGCGCTCCTTGGTGGGCAACAGGTTCATGGAGTAGTCGGCGGGATCGGTGGCCCGTATGCTAATCCGATGCGAGGTGTGGAAGCCCTCCTCCCTGGCCTCAGCCTCCGGGTGCTTGTGCGAGGTCTCAAAGGGTATCGCCTGAGCTGGACTCTCCTCCACCGACTTCGCTTGACTCTCGCTGGCGGCGGTGGCAATGGGATCGCTGGTATCGGCCGATGAGTGGGTGACCAAAAAGGCCAAAAGGCAGCTGTTGTTGGATGAGAGGGAGGGCAAAAATAGGTTGAGAAGGAAGCTATAGTTGAACTAAGGTAATATCTACTTTCCACAAGTCCCCCATTACCCGATCAGCCCCTCAAATACGCTCTTTCCAAAGCGAATCCCCCCAATAAGATTATTGGCTCCTCTACATAAATTGGATAATTCGATGTGAAGTTAATGTGAGTATAATGGGTTAGCTCCACCTGCGATCGCAATCTCTCCAGACTCTAATAGCTTAAGTGCCGGCTCGGCATCATCATTATCAGTGCCCCATCTCCCGATCGGGGCTCAGTGCATTCGGCCATGTCTAACCCAATTAATCTTCCACCAAAAACTCCATAATAAGACCGGGCCTTAACTCCAACCCCAGTCGGAGTTCCCTGCCAATGGCAGGGTATAATGGCAATGGGGAAAGGTGATAGTCCTAAATAAAACTAACAACTTATTCCGTTAAAGATTGTCAATAGGTGGTAAAGTTTTGATTAATGACTGGGCACCAATTCATCAAATAATTGCCACAAACTTTAACGATGAGTAGTTAGTTTTGACGAAAATAAACCAATCCAATTTCGGTTGTCTAAATAGTTTTATAAACAGTTTCGCAACAATCGTAATTGATTATTTTCATTGGAAATTGTAAAATAATATTTATAATACTCATTATAGAGTAAGTCCGGTGATAAGTATATATTTTGTCGTAACTATTTCTTTAACTTCTTAATAGCTTGGCAAAATGTTATAGTAAAAAGTGTATAGTTTTAGTAGTTTTAGTAACCCAATTAATGGGTTTTCAGATGCTATTTGCGTAACTTGTAAAGAGTATCAGCTAGTTGGCCATCATTTAGTTGGCCTTTCTTTCGGGTTTTCGGGTTTTCTGGTTTTCCACGAGCGGCGTGATCGGCGCGTGCTCTTAATCAGCCATCACGGCTAGCCGGTTCCAGTACAGCTTTTCAGCTGGAGTCCACCTCGGAGCTCGGAGCTGGGAGCTGGGAGCTTTTCGTTGTGCTGCCTCATCTCTAATCTGGCATGAAAAACCTTTCACAATTTCATTAGCCACACGGCGGAGGCGATTGCGCATGCGATTTGGTCATGTCTGGCCACCGAGTGGATGGATCGCTCCAGCGGATCGTGCGCCGGCAGCTACACACCACGAGCACACACACTGCACACACCGCACAACACTCCGCGGAGCAGACAATGTAAACAGCTCCACAATAGTTCATTGGGCTCTGCGAATCCGCATTGCAATGCAATGAAAGCGATGCTCAAGGCAAACTGGAGCCAGGAATCGCGAATTGGCCGGGCAACCGACCGGTTTCCCTGAATAAAATAATAAAAAACATGAACATGAACAGCAAAAAAAAAGAAACAACAGACAATAGGTGTTAACGTTAACCCATTTCGATTCCAGACCAGATCGAACCAGATCCGGAGGTCCCCAGCTAACAGTTTTCTCCGCCAGAGTACAGGGGGAAAAAGTCCGATGTAGATGTAATTGAATTCAAATAATATATCTCAGTGAAATATATTAAAAGAATTCACTTTTCTCTTGGCTAAAACGAGATGAGAGTTGAAGGATTATTCATGAATCCCTTGCTCCTGGCCTCCCAGTTTGTGAGTTCTGATAGGATTACTCCCCGATCGGAGGGTTTCTTTCTGTGCACTGCTCACCGAGCGCTCTTGACGATAACTTTTAACATTTTGAATTATGTGCAAGTCGCTGCTGGCGTTCACTTCTCTTCTCGGCGCGGTCGAACAAGTTTCGGGGACTGCCGCAAAACGAGCAGCAAGCAACAGCCAACAACTAAGCAACAGCAGCAGCAGCAGCAGCCGCAGCAGCAGCAGCAGCAGCAGCAGCAAGCGAACAGCAAAGGCAACACCTTACTGCAAAGGTAGACAACTTCAACTTATTTTAATTGCAACAGCCCCAAAACGGGCAGCTCTCGGCTCAACAATGGCCATAAGCCATAAGTTGGCTCTCGTCGGCGAGTTGCCTTCAAGAAAAGTTATAATTATGGCCACATCGCCGTGCAAATTGCTATATGCTATATGCTATATGCTTTATGCTATATGCTTTATGCTATATGCCGTATGCCATATAACTGCAGCTGGCGGGGCACAGATGCACAGTGCCAGCTCCTCGGACAAGGGTCTCCGCTGGGCCCGGATCGGGTATGTTATGCTTGAGGTGACAATGCGCACACCGAACACCAAGCCAGCATATATATATTATATATATATATATATTCCCATTCACAATTTCTGCAATCGCGCAAATATAAATGTATATATGGGGGTTTCAGTCTGAGCCGGAGAATCGTAGCAGTCCGCAGACCAAAGAGTTGAATGTCATCCGTGCATGTATCTTGGCACATTAACAATAACATAAGATACAAATAAGTAAATAATAATAATAATAATTACTACATTCTATGTTGCACTTTATTTGGTTAATAACTCTATATATTGACTATGAAAACTATAGGGATCGATATTTATCGATAGTTTATTTGGCGATTTTTCGGACACATTAAAGTTTAGAAAAATCATAGATAAGCCAAAATATCATTGATTTTAATTCAATTCCAATCTAGTTTTAATAGGGAAAATATGTCTGCTTATGAAGTATCAAAGTTTAAAAAATTAATATTTGTAATAATATTTT
>JAEIIG010032380.1:0-42827 GCA_018904695.1 Drosophila parvula | reverse complement strand
TGGATTTAAATAGCTCAAAAGTAAATTATTTATTATCAAAAATGTATTTATTATAGATTTTTGATTTTACTCCATCACTAAATTCTGTATTTTTGTATTTTAAAATCCTCTTAAATCCCTTTTATTAGTTTATTTATTAAAATCGCATTTAAATGTCTGAAATGTAAGTTAATTAGTTGCAAAAATATACTTGTTATATATTTAATCGTCCCCTAATCCCTTAATACCATTTCTTTATATCATTTGTATTATTTATCTCACTAAATTCCTTAGTTTTTTTCTATAAAAAATCCCTTAAAATTACAACAAAACCTTGGCCACACGCACACACACGTTGAATCAAACGGTATTCCCTCAACTAACCCCAAAAAAAAAGTGTCCCACTACTGATTTACTCACCCCAACTTATCCATCAATAATAAAACATTTAAGGAACTAAACTCAGGGCATTTACAGTGCAAATCACTAGCCACTATGCAAACACGTTTTCAAGTGACTGCCCCGCCGGATGGAATCCGGCACGGTTAAAGTTTTATTGATTTTAATCTGGCGGCCCCCTGCGATAATCGTCGGCTGGCAAACAGCACAAGGGTGTTTAGGTCGTGGTACTGTAGGCTAAAACCTTTGGAACACTGGCGGCTTTATCACAATCCGTTTTCACTCGTCTTTTATGAACAACAGGAATAATCAGGGTAAGCAACAACTACCAAGTGTTTTTGAACTTTGCACAACAAACAGGTGCCCAAGATAAGAGACTGCTGCGATCCATTGTTCTTGCCAGGTCCGAAGATTCCACGGCATTTTCGGCACTGGTATGGGTATGCGTGCCCGCCCGAAGATCGCCACCAAAGATAATTGGCGAGTGCAGTAAAAACTGCAGTTTTTTGGGGGGGGGACATGTTGGCGGACGGCGATCCTCTCGCTTACCTGTTGCTTCAATGACTCCGCAATAATCTGCACCGCTTCAACTTCGGCCATTTTGTGCGCTGCTTGTGGTAATTGTGCTAAGAATGTTAAGTGCGCCGCCGCGTTACCTTGCGTACTGGCTAAAAATTAGTTAAACAAATTAAAATATAGAGTCGAAGACAAGCGGTGACCGCAGTTTGCAAAACAGCAAAATACCAAATCGTCGTGGTGTGACCGTTCTCTGGCGAAGACGAAATCAATATCGATAAGTGGACAAGGAATTTGCTAGTGTCTGGCAGCCGTATTATCGATATATATTATAAGTGACGGTTATATTTAAATTCGTAAAATAAAATAAATGTATTTAAAGTATTCCTAAGTCTTCAAGGAAGCTATATTTTCTTGTGTAAACCTAGAAGTATATCTATTTAATTGTTTTTGAATAAGATTACTTTTTAAATTACTTTTTAAACTACGGAATAATTTAACAGGATTTTATCGCAAATGGTTTAGATATTTAGCTTTTCCAGCGTTTAACTTTTCTTATGTACAAATCTTAGATACTATAGATTATACGGTTTTATTAACATAGAATACATTTAATTTTTCCTTTAATTTGTAATAAGATTTGATGGAAAATGTATCCGCTAATCTCGAAGCTGCCACAAACTTGTAAGAAACAACAATCTACCACTTACAGTTTACATCTTAATTATTTCTTATAGATTCGCAGGTCTAAAATGAAACTGAATTCTCTGAAACATAAAGAAGTAGCAGAAGAGGTTTTTCCTTCCACTTGTTCCACTACTAATAAAGTAAATATTTTTTACGTTACTTTCTTTTGTAGAAAAAACTTGGTATATTTGCTTAAATATTTTTTGAAATTCATACAAATTACAATTAGATCAAATAGGATAACGTATTTTTAGCGGTGAGGTTACTTTTAATTAAGTAAATACATTTGCTATTTTATGAAATATAAGTATTTAATGATTCTCATTTCCAGTTCAATCTATTTATTTGCCCCAAATACCTTTAACATCCTTTCTGCCTTCAAATTCCTAAAGGCAATAAAAATATAAATTAAGAAATGTAAATAGAAGTATAAGCCATACCGATGTAACACCTGAGGTAGCTTAAGGCACACCTTATTCATCAGGCCTTAAATTAAAAGGTTAGCATTCATTTTTAATTGCCGCGCAACCCTAGAATTAATAAATAAATAAATAAATATAGTAATTTAATTCTCGAAAAAATCCCCTATTTACGAAATTGTAAACATTGTCATCGCTTAAACTCTCAAAAATTGAATCAATTAAGAATTTAGAATCAGTGTTAACAGAGAATAAACTGCGCCTTAAGGCTACGCTCTTGGCACACTAAACTCGTATATTGGCATGACGTTAATTTGCAATTAAAATCGGGAATTTATTGGCTGGAAAAAAGTATCAAAAAGTGTCCTCAAATTTGATTAGCATTTGACTAATTATGGGTGTCAATTCCGTTTTTTTTTTGGTCGAACGTCAAATCGAATTAACTTCTGCAAAGAGCCCCGCCGCCAACCAGTTCGCCAAAGTGTTTCCCCTGCACAGGCTAAGGTCGTTGGACCAACTGGTTTTGGCCTGACTCATGAAGGCAGAACACACTCTCGCTTACGTGCCCCCAATAAAAACCATAATTGTTAATAATAATAAATACACGGCTAAAGCTTTAATAGGACTCTCCATAAACAACAGGCACACATCGGAGTTATGGCATAATACTAAACGTACAACATCACAGGCGGATTGCCGGCGGACACAAACTACAACTTTGTGTTGACAATATCCTCGCGCGACTCGGTGGTCTCCACCTCGTTCCACTTCTGGATCTTGCCCGATCCGAAGACCCAGAAAAATAGGGCAGGCAATATGTAGGCAGCGGCTCCAATGATGAAGACCCAGTGCCACTGATCGATGGTGTTCTGGGTGGAAAATAATATTAAATACAAACTATTCAACGAGATTTAATAGGTATTTCCACAAACCTCGTTCTTGGTGAAGGCTGCCACAATCAGGGGCGAGAAGATGCCCGGCGTGGTGCCTACGCAGTTGATGATTCCGTACAGCGTGCCCGCATAGTTCGGTGCCAGATCCTGCGAGTTGGCCAAATTGGAGGCAGTGGCAGCACCGTTGAAGCCCAGCGAAATGGTCATAATGGCCACGCACACGTAAGGATCGCGGCCAAAGTAGGCCAGGATAATCAGCATTATGCCAGGCATGACGTGAGCTGTTCCAAACAATTATTAATAACTTTTTAATGGCAATAATTCAAGTTAACTTACAGGGCAGACAGAAGGCCTTGCGCATGCGAGTGACGGTCCACCAGCCGCGTTTACGTATCCAATCCGCCACAGCTCCGAAGCCGAAGGCACAGAGCAGACGTGCCACATGCGGCAGGCTGGACAGGAAGCCGGCGGAGGAGAGATTGAAGCCCAGGACCTCGCTCAGGAACTTGGGCGTGGCGGTGATCAGGAAGAACAGGCCCCACATGCTGCCATAGTGGAGCATCATCAGCGACCAGAAGGGCAGCGACAGGATCAGCTCCTTGTATGGTGGCCATTTCTGGAAAGAAAAGGGAAATCAATTAAATTATATGTATACAAGATATATCTTCCATTTCTTATTAAAAATGAGTCCCTTCGTTGACACTTGAGTCCATTTAGCAAGTCTTCATAATTATTTTTCGGGGGAAACTGAGCTATTGAGAAACCCAACCACAATACCAAGTTATAACTTAATAAGTACTAATTAATTTAAGCGAAAATCCCCCACTGTGAGTCACATAATATTCGTAGTAATTTGTGAAATTTTATAGTTATTCGAGGTAAGTGAAAATTTTTTACCCTGAGACCTATTTCCAAACTGAAAACGAGGCCAACAACTTACCTTCTTGTTGCTCAGTGTGCTGCCCAAACTGTTCTCGATGTATTCCCGCTCCTTCAGACTGATACTACTGTGCTGGGCCGGAGTATCCGCCACCAGGTAGAACCACACGGCCACCACAACCAGCACGAATATGCCCACAATGTAGAAGGCCCAGTCCCAGCCCAGATTCTCGATAATTACACCACTGATGGGCCAAGTGATAACAGTTCCGAAAGTTCCACCCATTAGCGAAGCCACAAACTTGCCCTTCTCATCCGGAGGCGACCATTTGGACACCAGGCTGTGGCAACATGGATACACCACACCGTTGAGGAAGCCAATTAGGAAGCGGACGGCAAATACCGCGTACTTGTCCCAGGCAGCGGCGGCGGGAGTGAGAGCCGTAAGGATTCCGGCCAACAGACAACTGTAGCCGGCCACATTACGGGCTCCGAGCATTTCGGCCAAGGTGCCGGCAGGCAGGGAGGTGATCATGTAACCATAGAAATAGGCTCCCAGGAGCAGGGCCTGATCCGATTGCGTCCAATTGTAGCGGGGTCCATACTGAGAGGGATTAAAAGGAGGCGTTTGATTTTATAAGGAATTTACATATGTAGATAAACCTATAACCTAAAATAATTAATAACGAATCGAGTTAAAGTCCGATTGATCATATAAAAGCCTTTTTATATTGTAAAAGAATCATTTAAGCTTATTAAATGAATAATATTTTTGTTATACTCTCTAGAGCTACGAAAATAAAGTACTTAAGATAATGATTTAAGCCCTGGTCTATAAAATAACGAATTTAAAATGTTATTTGACTTTTCAAAGTGATTTACAATACCTATAATATTTTAACAAAAACTACTTTAAAGTCTAATATACGAGTATCTAAGTAACTGCTGAAAAACTGACAGTTTTTAAGACTTTTCAGGAAAAATTAATAACTAGACATTTATTTATTTATTTATTTATAAAGAGCTAACAAATAATTAAAATTATGAGCTAATGATGTTGAGCAATGGCGACGTGGGCCTTCAGCTCGAAATGTATATAATATTATTATTTAGGGTTTCTTAAAGGTATTTATTTCTATTTTTAAAATTAGGTAGCATCATCTTATATGCGGTGGTAACTGGACATAAGCCTAAGGTTTTTATGAAAGTTATTATAACGAAATTGATTTTCCAGAGAAATATTCTCTAGGCCTTTTTCATATTTTCACTTTCCGAGGAATTCAATTTGTGTCAATTAACTTATATTGATTTTATTTTTGGAACTCCACGAAATAATATTTGAGCAGCCAATTCACAAATAAGAAAAAATGTAAACAGGCTAGATTTCTGCAAATATTAGATAATTATCCGAATTTCACTCACATCGGGCAGAGCCTCCACAGTGCCATTATCATGGCTGCTCTGGTCATCCACCATGGCGATGATGTTGATCGAGAGATTCACCCGCATCATATAGCTGAGGAGGCAGGCCATGAAGAGCATGATCGCCAGATTGATCCGCTTGGGCACATAGACTGCGAACGACAGCAAATATTGATTATTGGCGACGGATCGTTATTTTTTGGCAGGCCCCTCGCAGCAGATTAGGCCAATTAGCGGATCGGAGATGGATCCAGATAGATCTCTCTATTCCCTGGCTTGGGGCTGGTCGCGGGCACCTGACTCAGATCTCTAATGGGCCGCGCATGCGCGAATTTCAATATTTGATATATGTACGGGGGGATTTCACCTCGCCGAACGGTGAATGAGAGGGGAGATCACGTGAGGCGTTATTCATGAGTTATTTGGCGAATCCCCAAGCGTGTGGCAATACATTTTGGAGTGGAAGTACTTACAGCACGGCATGAAGGCCATTTCGGCGGCTTTTGTTATGGCTCCGGGTGCCGCACGCGTCAGGTGTCAGCTGAAAGGCGAAAATAACAGGAAGCTGGTTAGCAAGACATTTATGCAGATCATCCGGGGTCCGGGGTCCGGGTACTTCCCGCGGTATTTGATGAATACAATAAATAAGTTATTAAGAGGCCAAAGTCATCTTGAGATATTTTTGGCATCACCTGATCTCAAAGACGCCTATTAATTTCAATACATTTACATTTTATAACCATTTGCGTCACAAATTATAACACAAAAATAACACGCTATTAATATTAGAAATGCCCAAAAATGGCAAAAAAGAGGTTGAGCAATTTTAATTAATCAATTTATCACGAGTATTAATAGGTTTAATTTTTAAAAACAACCAAGAATGCCTTAGAACTCAGCCAGAACTGAATTTTAAATGTCAATAAAGATCAATACATTCGCACAATAGAATAAATTAAATATATTCTAAGACCAAGTTTAAAAATAGAATTATGTTTTGCCTAGTCACCCTAGTTACCCGTTTTTAAATAGCAATTAATATTTTGCGATTTCTGGGATTGGCTAACGATTTCATTTCATTTAAAACAAAAAACAATTTGCTTACAATTTGTAGATAAACAAAATGAAATTAATTGTTGCCATGCCACCAGCTGAATGAAACCCGTTTGAAAGATAAACAATAAATAAATATTTGCCAAAAATAAATGACAAGACATTAAAGTTGAGTTTCCACTTTTGAATAATTTATATCTATTAAAATTAACAGCCATGCTAAGCTATATTTTGAAAAGGCTATATATCTTACGAATTGGTTATTAGTTGTTTGATTTTATTGTGCAAAATTATTGTAATTAGAAATAAAAAAAAACCTATTTACTTGCCACCATTGAAGATCTTATTTTGAGCCCTATTTGCACTTTTTAAAAATAAATATTTGTATATAATAAAGGAATATATAATTAATTCAATATATGAAGTTTCTAATTTAAAGTTTTTAAATATTGGTAAAACTTTTAAAGAAATAAATTTTGTGATCGTGATTATATAGACGTAAGTAAGTAGGTCACATCTCGTAATAGCTGCAACTATCTTTAAAATAACCATAATTATAATGTGCTTTTATTAAATATTCGATAATTGGTTGCTATATAATATCTCCAATCTCTAACCCTTTTTGACTTGTCTACGAAGGAAGACTCTTTTGTGGAAAATTTCTTACAAAATGATCTTAAACTGAGAGACTAGTTCGCGTGAAAAAAGAAAGGCTGCCATGGCTAGATCGACTCGGCTGTTGCTGCTTCTCTGCTAACCTTCTCTAAATTTCAAATTTCGGACTAGAATCATCTTAGTTTATTGCAAGGATATCATAAAACAAATGACTATTTAAATATATAAATAAATGTAGTTTTAAATTAAGTCTACAATGACAAAGTAATATATATCATATAGTAAAATATTTAGTTTGGCAAAAACTTCGATAAATTTGATCTAAAGCTCTATTTTAACTTTTAGATGCATATTGTAGGTGTTACAAAAAGTGTGAGTGTCTTTGAAAAATAGTAACAATAAAGCTGTCATCACACTTTATAGTAATTGCACTCTACTTAGCTTAAAATATATGTAGTTATAGTTTAAAAGTGATGACCGATTAGTGGCATACACAGATGTCACAAATAACAGCTCCAATTATCGTAAATGCACGTGTGTTGGGGTATCGCTCAGAACTAACCCTGCATTTCCGACATTTCGAGAGCGGTTAGTACGTAATATCGCTTTGGCTTTTGGTATCTGCGTGCACTTTTGCTGCACTTGTCTAATTTTTTTAAGCACGTCCCACTCTGACACTTTACCGGCGGCACGTGAGGGCCGGACCGAGTTGTGGCCATAACAAAATGCATAAATAAATCAAATGGCCAAGCAAACACACACACCACACCACCCCCGAGAGTGTGTCATATCGAATAATATTTCAATGTTTCGACATTGTCGTTGAGGTTGAGAGCGGAATCGAGGAAGCGGACTGATAATACGATCTTGTAATTGCCCGGCGGCATGCTAAGCTTATTTTCAAATTATCCTATCCCAGAGCGATATGTACGATCTAAGTATTAACTTAGAACTCATCGTCATTTGTAGACGTATGTATTTCTGGTAATTGAAGCATTTAAACAGCTGTCCGCACAAAAGAAATGTTTGCGCAAAAGCCTTTCAACTTACTCGTGCATATAGTATATATGCAGTATTCATATCAAGTATATATTTTATATATGTAAATAAAGAGGGTTACTTGTACTGGGTGGAAGTTTAAATAAAAGCCTGCCCACTGAAATGGCACAGATAAGTTATGACGTCGAAATTGGTGAGCTGGGAAGCTAATTCAAAATGATCCCCTATCTCAATATATTTCCTATTGGTTCCCTTAAATCATGAAATACCATTAAACTCTTTATTACCGAAATGGAGAGAGCTGTCATAAATATAAGTACGTTTTATGCAGGGTTTCCTTCGACTTCGATAAGTAATCGCATCGCTAACACGGCCAATCAAATTTATCAATGGAACCCCAGAACCCCAGAACCCCAGAGCCCTATATAAGTATAAAACAAGCGCCGGGCCTTATCTTTAACAGCAGCACCAGCACGATCTGGATGCAAACAAATGGCAATAAAAACAACTCCTAGACGGTATCCAACTACCTTATTAGCTGGCTTATTTTTCACGGTTTCAAAAATAGACAATTCTAGATATATCATATCGTATCCTCCGACTAGAGATAACTGTAACGGAGGGACCTATATATAGACCCAGCACCGATCAGTTCGCACCGATTTGGTTCTTGATTACGTGACTTGGATGTGAATTCCCGTAGAATCTACGTAGATGATTGATTCGGGGAAAAAAAAACTAATTGAAAACAAACAATCGGAAGGCAACATATTTTGGTCAACAGATTCGAAATTATTGATGATTCGCACAAATACGTGAAGTTGAATTGAAATTATTTTAATTATATGTATTTAGGCAGACAAGATCAAAGAACGCTGACTGACCTTCGGCATTAATTTGGGGCCTAATCGTAAGCTACTGAACCTCTAATTACCGGCGGCTCATTACAGGGGCTAATTCTGGATCTGAGTCCCCCGATAACCAGAAAGCAGTCTGAAATCCTACAAAAATCATTAAGACATAAGCGTCTTTATTTTTCAGGTTTTCCCTTATACTATATATGCGAGGAAATTAAGTTAACGCCAGTGCCAGCCTCTTCTCTAATCTTAAGCGTTACGCTTTTATCAACAACGTTGTTGCCATTGACTCTTCATAAAATCAGCTCGACAATTTATGGGCCATAAAGGGGCCCTAAAAAAATATATGAAGTATAGTCGAATATATGGCGCATGGCCTGGTCGTGATAAGTCAGTCATTTAGCTTGTTAACGACGATCATTAGAGTCCGGTTAATCGTCAATTAGCCGCAATCGCAGTGAACTCTTTTGTTGGTGGGACTCGCTAGAAATTGCCCCGATAAATGATTTGATTTACGGCCAAAAGCCCAGTTATAACATAGGATCAAAGTCACTATGATATGTTGAGCCACAACAACGCAGCCCAAGATGTAGCAAAAATGTTGGATATTCACAACACGCGTTTATTATTTACATAAGACTTGGTGTGTGACACGGTTTGAGGTGGGTCTCTCGGCAGCTCCTCCCCTCTTTTGTCTTTTTTCTTTTTCCAAGTCAATCCAAGTCGAAACTTTGGCACTTATCATCATCGGGAATTGTTCAGTTCTGGTTCTGCAAATTAACTCTAGGCGGCAATCAAGCGTAACTGGCAACAAACAAATCGAGACAGAGGCAGAGCTAATGAACCCAGTTTACCTGCCAGCCTTATTGTAGTAGATCATTGTTTTTATTGCGAAATTCGGGTTCTCATAGCCTCCACTCTCACTCGAAACGAACTGGCATTTTGCACTAATTCCCATTGAAATCATATAATTTGTGCTTTTTTTTTGCATTTTTTCACGTTATAATTAAATTTCGGAAAAAACAACAAACACAATTACGTGGCTTAAGTAATATACACTCTATAATCATTGTAAATACCTATCCACTAATTCGAATTTGAAATGAAATAATGCGAAATCAATGCGACAATTGCTAGAAATTGCACGCGCTTGTTAATAAAGATCACGACTGGCAAATATTGTCGAGCGCGCGCGCGCTCTGTGTTCATAATTCAAATGTTTGTCAAATATTTCGCATTGCATAAATCAAAAGCAAAAGTCGGAATATTTTGCGAAGACCCAAACCTGTACATTAACCTAGATACTTCTTTCAATCAGCCTGCCTTGCCTGTCTGTCTTTCAATCCTTGTCCGAGCCAACCCAAAATCAGCACCAACTCGGGATTATAGCTTCCCGGCTGTGGTTGCCAAGGCCTGGAATTAACGGAACCCAGAGATCACTTGTTGTCCGAATTCGCAAAAACCAAAAAAACAAAAACAACCAAACAAAACAAATCGAAATTGTTTCGAATAGTGGTCGCGGTTCAATGAATCGAAATAACGAAACCAGTTATTATTTGAAATGCAAATTTTTCGTTAACTGAAATGAAAATGACCAGAGTCGAAATTTGCGCCAAGCACGGCAAGAAAATATTGAAAATGTCTAAAAATCGATAATTTTCGATAATTTGCAATACTATTTGATAGAATTGGATACTTATAAAGGCTGCCAAGCAATATTATTATTAAAGAAAGAAAGAAAATGTTGATATTTTCTAAAAATCAACATTTCGAAATACCTTTAAATGAAAACATCAAAAATTACCTACTTAAAAAAAGGAGGAGCGCCAAACTCAGAGACTTAATATTGATTTGTTCTGAGATCGATAATTTATCCATGTTTTAATAAACTTTTAAAATAAATTGGCTACTTCAACACAGTATTATTTCTAAAAGAGAGAAGTATCAAAGAAAACTTTACTAATTTCTTAATACCTATTGTTTTTTCAGTTTAAAGTCATTATTTTTTCAAGTGTTTTAAGACAAACACACACACTAAGATTTATACTTGGACCAAAACTAGATTAAAGAGGGCTTGTCTCTCTCAAGTGGCTTAGACTTCTTGTTCTTGACCTCGAAGAGTGCAAAAAAGTGTAATGGTTCGATTAAAAATCGATTGGAAAAATCTAAAATGACGAATTGTATATTAATCGGTTTGCAATTTAAATAAAATAATTTAAAAACTATGTTTTACTGAGAAAAGAACTAGACATTAAGTGAAATCTGGTGTTTAGCAAATTCCAAAAGACCTCGAAATAATCCGTTTTTTTACGCTTACTTCGCTTGTATTTAACCGATAAATTGCAATGAAACGCACTGTTCCGTTCAACAAAAATCAAAACAACAAATCGCGATCACAAAACACAAAATTTCATCTCCGTTTATCTTTGCTTATGTTTTCGTCTCGTACTTCTTCGTGGCACAAATTTTGCATGGAATTTTTCCACCACCAGAGTTAGAGTGCCACCGAAAAAATATCTCCTGATGATCAGATCAGACGAGTGGCGCCCAAAAACTGATATCCAAACATTTGGAGAAGATTTTTTCGAAAAATGCAAAACAAACTGAACTTGGTTGGGCAGGCACCGGACTCACTTTGCTTTTGATTGGTACTTTTGATGTACTATTTTTGGGGGGGAAACGAAGCCCGCCGCCGGAATCACGATTCGAACACTGCTGAGAACGTCGCGCGGTGAATGAAGCTAAATCGCCGACTGCCAATGGCATATATACTTGGGCGACGTTTTTAAGCAAAACTTCCACCTGCCGCAGCAGCAGCAGCAGCAGCAGCAGTCGCAGTTTCAGTCTCAGTCTCAGTCTCAGTGTCGGTCTGGCTAGCAGCGGCAGCGAAAACGGTTAAAAATTGTTTAAATTGTTGCCGACGGACGACGGTTGACGGTTGAAGCTCGCCGTCGTCGACTGGCTTTTAACGCTTTCTGATAGGCGTGCCAAAAAAATCGCATGCGATTTGTCCAACAAAAAGCCGCGAAATTTTTGAATAAAAAAAAATCACAAAATCGTGCTAAAATGTAAATTCAATAAACACGGTGACTAATAGTCAAAAATATATAACCCGTACTCACTTTATTAATTGATCCAGTCGAGTGGATTTTAGAATAGCTTATATTCTTTATTTATTTTGAGCAAGAAAACCCGTCTTTTAATTTTTTTGAAATAAGAAATATTGTCTAAATCACACACACGTGTGGCTAAAACTTCACTTGACCATTGACTTATCTCATAATTTGCATAATTAGCACAATTGGCAAATGCCAGTGAAAAGCCACAGAAGCGCATAACACATTTTATTGACACTTTATTTATTAATAAAATATTCGCAGCTAAGCTTAAATAAATGTTCACACTCCCCCACTCACCTGGTGAGTACAGCTGCCTGCCGAGCCCTTCTGATCTCCACCGAGACTTTCCGCGATATAACTTGGCTTCCTGGCCCAACTATCTCGCGATGTGTGTGCGCCATAAAATGGGACACATTATCTCCCTGGTTATCCGACTTGTACTAACATAGCCAGGCAGTGGCTGTGTTTGTTGCCAGCACCATAAAGCTTAATTGATGCATTTAGCAGCTTGATAAGCAGAAGCTGACACAATGATGAGTTGAAACATGTGTCCTCTTACGTTAAATATTTTCCATTACACCCGGCCTTGTTGACAAATCCATTTGCAGCCACAAATATGGGATTATTCGCATTATTATTCTATTACAAGTAATTTAAGACATCTGCTCATTCATTAAGCTGATTAATCAGATTTTATTGGCTACGGGCATTCAATTATAAACAATTAAAGGTCTTTTCAAGTGATCAACTTCAAACAAACTTAAGTTCCTTCATTTAAGACATATTCACTAAGAGCATACGATGGGCACAGACCTTTCCCACTAGCTGGCTGTACTCAATAATGGTTTCCCGTTCGCTGTCGCTAGTCTGGCCACGCAACTGTTGCAAAGGAAAACAATTAAAAGAAATATTTAAGTTGGAAATAAGTAGAAGGTGTAGTACTTACCTGCTTGTAATGCTTGAAGGTTGTGGCGTCTGAGAGCAGCAAAACCTCATCTAAATGCTCCATCAAGAACTCGTTGACATCCCGGGCGGCAGCGTCCGGATTTAAGCGTTGATATTTTTGTTCGTCCAGCTTAGAGCGAATGGCTGCGAAAGGGAAATTAATTATAATTAAATAAAGATTAGCGCTCAACTCACCATCGGTAAGAAGGAACCAGTCATAGGTCTCGGGGCACAGCAAGTACGAGGCGGACAACTTGCCCTTGTAGCGCATTTTGGGGCAGGAGTGTATGTAGAAGCCCATGTAGTAATACTTTAAGGCGGGCACTTTCTCCGCAATAGACTGCACCAAATCAATTTCCCTAAAAAATGTACGCAAAAATGTAAAAAAGATACTCCTTTTCCTGCAGACATATTACCCCACCTGAGAGAGCCGTAGGTGCCGAGCGACAGAAAGCTATAGTCCGGATCGTAGAAGAAGTACACAGAGCTAACGCACGCGGGCAGAATGTCAATCACGCCCACGGCTATCAGCTGGTCATCCAGCCAATACTGCTGATGGAAAGAGCCAAAGCCCATTTCGGGTCCATCGACGTGCTTTTCGTTCTGCCAACGATAAGGAAAGAGTAAAAGTTAATTTAAAATAAAAGAAAATTGAATAGAAAAAAAGGTAGGGTGACTTATGTAGGGGGTCAACCTTCATGGGCGTCACTTGCAGATGATCCTTATACGCCTGCCGATCCTTGGGCGGATCGTTATGTATCAATATCTGATACTTTCTGTACAGCGCATAGCTTGCAGGCAGTGTTCGCTTGAATTCCTCGCCATGGACATGCACCAGACGCAACTGCAAAAAACGATAAGAATACACCAAAGATGACATTTAAAAATTACCTTTAGGGGCGATTTGACCAAGAACCGCTGCATACTGGATAGGGTGAGGCGTGCGGGGTTATCGTTGTGAATGACTATTTGGTATTTGCGATACAAGGCTAATACTGCCTCGGAGCAGGTGCGCTGTATGTCTGAGGAAGCGACCAAAACGATCTGCAAGAACACAAACAGCACAACAGACAGTGTGTCTACATGTAGATGGAGGAAGGGTTTTTCGACAAGGAAACACACACACCACAGTAAACAAAATAAACGAATAACACAGGAACACGCTAACTATTCCAGATTTGCGAACGGTCGAACGAATAAAAGGTTACTCGTGGTTACTGACACTCACCTTTAGCTGGTGCTTGTTGGTTGCGGTGGTGTCGCTGCTGCCGGTGGCAGACAGGAACCCGCTTAGGCTTTTCTCCTGCGAAGGGGTGACTTTCGGCTGCTGCGGTTCGGTGGCGCCCAGCTTGGCTTGACGCCGCTCCAGTCGCATTTGCTTGGCCTTCTTGCGCGGCGCGTTTGAGATCGGTGCGGCAGCTGCTAGAAGAAAGGGGAATAGGTGTATAAGTAAAGCAAAGGAATAGTTATAATTATAGTAAAATATAAATAACAGAGGGAACTCTGAAATCCAGACAGCTTTAGAGGGATTTTCTTGGTAGATCTTAGAGAGCTCCCTCTTACTTTAAAGCCCATCCTCGTTCAAAAACCTGATATATTTCACTAAAATCATCACAATATACCCACATTTGTTGGATCCCAGCCCAGTTGGAGCTTGAACCGGCTGCACAGACGCCGCTACAGTCGCCGCCTGCTTGGTGACTGGCTTCTGCTCCTGAGCCTGCGCCTGCGCCAGTGACGCAACCTTATCAACATTGATCAAGGCCGGACTCTTATCGGGCAGCTGCGGTTGCGGCTCGCTGGCATTGACCTCTCCCTCGCCAGTTCCAGGCGTGTCATCGCCGTCACCAGAGCCAGTGCCAGCGTTTAACTCGCGCTTGCCGTCACGCAAAAATCGATTCATGCGACGCAGAATCCGTTTATTCGATTTGGAGAGCTTGAACTCCAGGGCATTGCACTTGATGGTGTACGACGGGCAACAGGTCTCCTGGTTGCGCTGCTTGTAGCAGTAGTTGCCGCAGCGCCGCCATCCACGATCGATCAGATCCTGATAGTCCTGGCAGCTCAGAGAGTAAGCGTGCATGCCTGCATTTTGATAACGAGAAAAGCTTTTGTGTTTGAGCATACATTGCACTGGGACCGACCGGAAGGGGTTCGGTGTCGCTCGTTCTTACCATGCGACTTGCTACAGTTGGTGTTCGCGCAGTAGCCGCACTTGCCCAGCTGGTCGCCAAAATATTGGACAATGCTCACGCTCATGTTCTATAGCTTTACCGAAAGTGTCTTGCCGGTCAATGAACGGACATAGTGCAATTTTATGAATTAATTGTACCGCTCGATTGCGAAATTTTTATTTAGAGCTGGCAAAGACTTCGATGTCACTATCGATTAAAGATGTCACAACATTGAGGGTACCATCGATAATATCTATATTTGGCGTTGCCAGACTGGACGAGGAAATAGTTTCGATAAAAGTTTTCGTTTTTCCTGCTTAACAGCGCTCTACACACCTTGCATGCGACTGAAACGCCACGGAATGGGTGCCCCTCAAGCCGGGATAGGGTTAAAATCAAATTTGAGGAGAAACGCCATCCGATACCCCTTGAAAAGCCTTTAGAGGGTGACCTTTACATGTATCACCTGGTATTAAAGAAAATACTAAAAATATCTACATGCACGGAGCACCCTGTTTATAAAATATCAAAATACCGTTCGCAGGCCTAAGGTTTTTTAGTTTGCCGCCAACGGCCACACTGGCCAGCAATTAACTTAATTCGGCCAAAGTTTTTCTACAATTAGTTATGTTAGAGGCCGCTTTGGTTGGACTACTTAAAAATGAATTAAGCTGGAATCTCAGAGCCTTTATTCTGTAAGCATTCGGCGTTATAAAAGTCAAAATTAGTATCCAGACGTAAGAAAAAACAAACTTCAGCTGTCGTAGTGCGTAGTAGTTGCCAAGTGAAAGTTTCTTGTTTTTTAATGCATTTCTCGAGACCTTGTTGCACTGACATGATTTCGAAAACTCTTTATACCGAAGGCAGAATCTGTCGCTATCAGATTACATTAATCGCATTACTGATTCCATTGAATTTCCGGGCTTTTATGGCTACTCAAGCCAACTGGTCATTACAGCGACCTTCACACCCACTCAGCCAGTCACACTCTTCCTGTTTAACAATGTAAAAAGCTTGGACATTGTTAGCCGACGCAACAAAAGAAGTAGTAACATTGGCTAATATAATCGATTTCCTTGGCAGAACACAATGATTGACGCGGCTTGCGCTGAGCGGGGCAGCCCCAAGCTGAGTGCCCTCTTTAACGACAATCTGAAACTGGCCCACGAGGACGATGGACGCCACCCGGTCTCCACTGGCAATGGAAAGACGGCGCCAGGAACGACGACAGAACCCCAACCACCGCCACCCCATGTACCCGCCGAACTGAAGGCGATCTACCGCAGCCTCTTCACCGCTTGCCAGGATCACGCCGCCTTCTTCGCCAAGGATCAGACCGAGTTCGGGCAGCGCCTGCATGCTGCCCACATTGCCTGGCAGGACTTCATTGTGCTGGCCAATCGGCTGGTCCAGCAGATCGAGGCCTTCGTCCACGAGTACGACTTCGACGAGGAGACGCCGGGAAATGGATATCGCAGCTTCGTCTACGTGACCAACGCCTGCATCACGCACGGAGTCAGCATTTGCAAGCAGCTGTCGGCCACCCGATCGACTCTGTTCTTTCGCAAGAAGCTGCTGATGAAGGAGGTGGAGGCGTGCTCCCAGCTGCTGTCCTCGCTGTGCACCTGCCTGCAGTACCTGCTCATCCTGCGCCAGTGGTCGGCCAGCACGGGCGACCTGTTCGCCTGCGGCAATCACACGGCCGAACAGCTCTTCGAGCTGGGCGACACCATCAATCAGTATTGCTTTTACGGCCGCTGCCTGGGCTTCCAGTACGGCGACTCTATACGCGGAGTCCTCCGCTTTCTGGGCATCAGCATGGCCAGCTACTCGGAGTCCTACTACTCGCAGGAGGGCGATGGGACCATTGTCAAGACCACCCGCAGCCTGTGGACCAGCGGCAAGTACCTAATGAATCCGGAGCTGCGAGCCCGCCGCATCGTCAACATCTCGCAGAACGCCAAGATTGACTTTTGCAAGTCCTTTTGGTTCCTGGCCGAATCGGAGCTGATGCACAAACTGCCCAGCATTGTGGGCAGCTCCATTAAGGTGAACCGGCTGATTGAGCTGCCGGCGGAGCCGCTGAAGCTGCCGCGACGAAAGGACTTCAAGCCCTCAGAGAATACCGGCAGCGATGTCAACCAGAACCAAGGTGATGACGACTTCGTAGAGATACCCGTGCCTTCGGCTCACCTGGGACCTGGCCTGCCCGTTTCCGTGCGCCTGCTGAGTGCCAGAAGACGCTTGGGCATGCTGGGCGAGGGTCGCTATCGGGGCTGGCACAAGCCCACACCGCCGAGCCGCTCCATTTTGTTTCACTGCCATGGCGGTGGCTTTGTGGCCCAGTCCTCCAAGTCCCACGAGCTGTATTTGCGCGACTGGGCGGTGGCTTTGGACTGTCCCATTCTGTCGGTGGATTATAGTCTGGCGCCAGAGGCACCGTTTCCGCGCGCCCTGCAGGAAGTCTACTACGCGTACTGCTGGCTGCTGAACAACACCGAGCTGCTGGGCACCACGGCCGAGCGGATTGTGTGTGCCGGTGACTCCGCGGGAGCGAATCTCTCCATCGGCGTGGCCCTCAAGTGCATCGAGCAGGGTGTGAGAGTGCCGGACGGCCTGTTTCTGGCCTACTGCCCAACCCTCGTCAGCTTCGTGCCCAGTCCGGCGCGCCTTTTGTGCCTGATGGATCCCCTGCTGCCCTTCGGTTTCATGATGCGTTGCCTTCGTGCCTATGCCGCGCCCGCCCAGGAGACGCTGCAGGAGAATGCCAGGCACGTGGAAGATGCAGCCCAGATACGCAGTGTTCCAAGGTCGAATGTGGGCAGCTTGAACTCCAGTCGACGCACCTCGATAGCGCGCAGTCCGCTGACGCCGCTGGAGGCCAACA
Organism: Drosophila parvula; assembly: GCA_018904695.1. Lineage (NCBI taxonomy): Eukaryota > Metazoa > Arthropoda > Insecta > Diptera > Drosophilidae > Drosophila > Drosophila parvula. Next base: position 24,984 of record JAEIIG010032380.1, on the reverse strand, counting down.
CGGAGGAGCCGGATGACGAGAGTAGCGATACTTTTGCCAGTGCCTCGGCCTCGTACCACAGCCAGACGGTGGAGCGAACGGATCTGCCCAACAGTGAGAACGACAACAGTTCGTGTGTCTCCTTCGAGGAGGATTCGCAGCCCATTGTCCACTATCCGGTGGAGATATCGGCCGATATTCCCAAGGACGCCGCCTCGGCAGCCTACATTGATAACTTTCTGGACAAATATCTGATTGACACGGCCACCATGGAGGCCACCGAAGAGACACAAGTTCAGGCCAATGGGCACGCCAAACTCCCTTCGGATGACAATATTCTGGTGGAGACGGGACGCGATCTGATAGCGATAGACACGCTGCAGGGCCGGCTGCAGGAGGCGGTCAACAATATAACCAACACCCTGACCCGCTGCACGCAATCTTATGAGATCCATGGCAGCTCGACGGCGGGCCAGCAGGATGTGCGAAATATGGATGCGCTGATAGCGCGAAGCCCCAGCGAGGAGTTTGCCTTTGATGTGCCTAGGGATCCCTTCCTGTCGCCCTACTGGGCCAGCGACGAGTGGCTAGCCCAGCTGCCGGAGACCAAGATACTTGTAAGTTGCAAGAACTTAATTATTATATATTTTTTTGTATATAAATTTATTTATTTCTAATTAAGACCCTAAACATGGATCCCTGTCTGGATGACTGTGTGATGTTTGCCAAGAAACTGAAACGTTTGGGCCGCCAAGTTAACTTGGAAATCCTAGAGGGCCTGCCGCATGGATTCCTTAATTTCACAATGGTAAGGGGAGGCTTCTTAAGCTCGAGGTATACTCTTATCTTTACATTTTCCTACACAGTTATCCAACGAAGCTATGGAGGGCTCCAAGCACTGCATTAAATCTCTACAGACGTTGCTTCAGGTGAAACCGAAGCACAATACAACCGATGACAAGGGCAGCGAGGACGAGGAATCATCCAGTCCCAGTGCAAGCCTGGCAGCTTCATAGGACGAGTTCAAGTCGGTCTATATACCTATAGGTTTGGAGAATCGAACACCCGAAGGATACGAATGAACACATGTTCCTCCCTTCGCTTGTCTCCAATATATGGTGCTTAGGCCGACTTTTGTTATGCGCAGGAACGATATTGTTCATTGTTAAACGCACTCTTCTTGCTTTTTTATTACTTGGTAATCTCAACAGTGTTTTCTTTTTATTTTTTTACACTTTTATATGACACAGCTTTCTATGTTTTATATACTCACAACAAAAAATATGTTTAGGACTTATGATATATGTGTAGCTTTTAGCATAAGCAAGCCAAGGTATGCAAGTATTGGAAGCGTGTAAACACGCACTATTTATGGTATTTACAACGTACGAATGCTCTTGATTCCCGGGCACACACACACACTCGCTAGGAGAGCTGTTTAATGCAAAACTCCCGAATATGTGCCTGTAATGAGTACTTATATACATTTATTATATAGGATTATCGCTCATATAATTACCCTTATTATTACCACCTTGATTTACCCCTAGTTTGTCCAGTACGGAGGCTAACCAAGTTGAACTTCAAATATGTCCGAGATATGCTTAGTTTTCTTTGCCTATCCCACGCGAAACCGTCTGAAGGTACATCCTATATGTATATTGTCAGTACACCAGGTGTTTGATATACAATTACTCTTTACATACCTACATATACTTCATATATATACATTACATATATGTTTGCAATCTCTCTCCTTAAACTATACCCAGTGTTAAACATTAAATGCGAATAAAAGGTTATTACCAATCAATGGAATGCATTTCTTTACTTAGCAAGTAAGAGATATCGGGTACGCAAAGCATTCATCTTGAACTTTATCTAATTATGCTCAAATTTATGGGGAAAATTTAAATTTATCAGCGAAAGGCAGAAGAAAATGTTAACAAACGAAGACGCATGTTGAGCAACAGCCAAACAAAGGCAAATGTAGCTAATAACATGTTGGTGCTCTGTACACAAATGTAGATGTTGCACGGAAACTATATTGTTTAATAACTTCCATAATTATTATCCGATTTTACTCCAATTTTAGAGCATGTCCGCACAAATGAATTTTTAAATATCTATTTATGTTTATCATAATTATTTTATGTTTTAACGACCTATAATTGTTATTGAGTGGTTTTTATCGGCTTGAGATCTAGTTCTGTTTATTTAAAACAGCCTTGGCCCAGAATCCTTTTAGCTAATGCTAAGGTTGAAGGATCGGTAGGGTGAAGCCTTTTACTTCTCCACCTCTTCGTTGCAGTTCTGCAAACTTAAACGAGCTTACCAAAAGCGTGGACGTCTGTCTATTCGTAGACTTTTCATACTAATTTTGATATTAATTTCTAGCGATCTATATTTGTAATTAAGGGGTTTTAGCGGTCAGAATATATTATACATATATACTTTGAGAAATCAGAGATGCCTTCTTCTGTCTGCTACATACAGTGTCGGTTGGCACTACGTTATTATTCTTTTACCAGATATATGAACTCAATATAATGCTGTGCACGCGTGTATTAACAATCGGTTCATCTTAGACCCCGTTAAAGTCCCTTAAAGCAAACTAATCCATGTAACACTATGCAGTATCGCTTTTATTGTTGAAAATGTGAGGAATTTGCTTAAACTTAGGAATGAATTGTACGTTGCGGGAGGATGAGAGCGTTATTTAAATATGAGGAGAGCATCTGCTGCCGGCTTATGTCTCGTTATCCTCAATCTTGGGCGCCAGGTAATAGCGTATGTGGCCCAGGTCCTTGATCGCATACTCAACCACCAGCGGCACATCGGCGCACATCGACAGCTGCACCTGGGTAGACAATGGCGTCGCTTTTGTAAAGGCGTTCAGGTAGCGACAGGCAAAGGTGAGCGTCACCGGCTCTTGCATTTCAATGATGACAGCCTCCTCCTCCTTGTCCACCGATCCGGTTTGGGCCAGCTTAATGTTGGCCGTGCCCACATCCCCGCTTGCTGAGAACTTAACGCCCTCCTTGGTGCAGCAGATGACAACGGATTCACTGAACTGGGCCAGATCGCGGCAGATTCGCGCAAATTCCATGGCCGGCATGCGGACTACGCACGAGAAATCCGTCTCCGGGATGCCCAAGTGCTCCTGGTCGAGGTTCATTAGTTTCATCTCGTAGTCGGAGACCTTCTCTTGGTTCGCCGACTCGAACATGATGGTGACAGTGTCGGCGTTGTCCTGCGCCTTCATTGTCACGTTGTCCTCGTTGTTGGCGCACTTCAGGATCTTGGCCATGCTGCCCAGGTTCATGCCCATGGACAGGTTGCGATCGCAGCGGAACTTGTCGAAGCCATCGGACCGCAGCGTCAGCGACACCAGGGACACATGGGAGTTGTCCATGGCCTGCAGCTGTGTTCGGGTGATACATAGCGGTGAGTGAGGACTTCGACATGGCATGCGTTCTGTTGGGACTTACCTGGATGCCAGAGTCACTGCAATCGAAGGTGGCCTCGTTTAGGAGGTCCTTGATGGCGTCGAGGATCTTCTTCAGAATGGTGGCTTGACCCAGGCGTGCCTCAAACATGTTGACTCTTTTTGTTACTACTTTTAAGCACGAAATGGAACTTTTGCGAATGCGGGGCTCTGGGCGTATTGTCCAATTACTGATGTGTGGCTTAAGTGTTAGCAGGAAAGATCAATGATGCTTCCACGGCAGTGAATATAATATGAGTGACGAACGCGGGTTTTTCGCGGGAATCGTGCGAAACGAGCGGGATAGGGATGTGATAAAGCATCGATTATTCGATATTTTCATAGAAAGTATATCGAGTATATTTATATATGTACTGATATTTATCATTGATTACATATATTCCCAAGATTTTACTAGGTTTTTTATTTTAGCATTTTAAAAATTATGAAATATTTTATAATCTTGAGCAATCGGTGTGATATTCTTAAAATATTTCAACAGCCCCAGTTATTTGCGAATATCAATTGGGATAGAGATGTACAAATACGAAATCGATAGAACAACCAATTGTTATCGAAAAGACAATGGGTTACACCGAAATAATATTTTATATTTTCAAATAAAAAACTACATTTTAACATAATCATTCAACGAAAGCAATGATTTATGAATGTGGGTTGAGATACAGCAGTTTTCTCCTTCAAACGCTGTGCGTTGACCGCCATTCCTCGCAGTTCCTTAACTCCAAGGCCTTCAAGCAAAATTATTGAGATACAATATATAAGTATTATGTATATCTACTCACCATGAACTGTTTGAGTTTCCTGAACTCCGTGTGGGTCCAATCGTGCAAAGAACTGCTCTAGATCGGCATGTTTTTGAAAAGTGGCCACGCATATGGCAGGAATCAAGGAGGAGAGATTGAAATCCTTATAGGATCTGCGGCGCAACAGCTCCTGAACCAGGGGCAAATGGCCAGCATAGGTGGCTAGGGTCAGTGCGTTTTGGCCAAAGTAGTTGATGGCGAATATATTTCCGCCGAAGTCGAGAAGAGTGCGGGCGCACTCAAATCGGCCGAGGTAGCAGGCCTTCAACAAGGCAGTGTTTCCGTAACTGTCCAACTGCTCTAAGTCGCCGTGTTTGTCGCGAGCCATGGTGCAGACAATGCGCAGGGAAACTACATCGTCCTGATCAACGCAGTTGAGAGCTTGAACAGCGAGAGTTAATTTATTGTCTTCGGTTTTTTATTTATTAAATTTGTTTTTAATTACCATTTACTTCAGTCATTTTGTAAAGCTCTAAAACATAACGGCATATGGCTAAAACAAATCCAGGGCTACACTACTATCGGTAAGCCACTTAAAGCCACTGCGAAGGGCAGCACTGGTTAAAAATAAACAAAAGCTGAAAATCAACCTGATTAATTTAAAGTCTTGAAATGAATAAAACAAAATTAAATTAATGATGCATTCTGAAAGGATTATTTAAAAATTAGTGTCTAGGTTCTTACCACAAAGTAAAAAGAAGTCTTAATAAATAAAAATCTAAGTATCGCCATTTTAAAAGTAATCGATCTTATCGATATTAATATCGATGTTTTTGCTGCTCTAACCGTCAGGGCCGCTTCCTGTTTCTTTCTTTTCGAGAATTTGTCTCATACAAACGGCAAAATGGTTCGTCGGCGAATTTTCGGTGCATCGAACAACAAAAGCAACGAAATGCAGCGAAGCTATTTGCCCCACGGCATAAAGTGCGCGATGGCGGGAATATGCGTGGGCCGCTTTGTTGCGAAAATGCGAAAAACCGATGCGAAAATCGTTTGTTTTGAAATGTATTAAGTGGGAACTATTATGTTTCTGTGTTTTGCAGTCGCTCGTCATCCCAGAGAAGTTCCAGCACATCCTGCGTATCATGAATACGAACATCGATGGCAAGCGCAAGGTCGGCATCGCCATGACCGCCATCAAGGGTGTGGGTCGTCGCTACTCCAACATTGTGCTGAAGAAGGCCGATGTCGATCTGACCAAGCGCGCCGGTGAGTGCACCGAGGAGGAGGTAAGTTCAGGTTCTGTAATAATCCCGCCCGGCAGCTACTTATTTGGGAATTTCCGATTGTTTTCGCAGGTCGACAAGGTGGTGACCATCATCTCGAACCCCCTGCAGTACAAGGTGCCCAACTGGTTCCTCAACAGGCAGAAGGACATCATCGATGGCAAGTACTGGCAGCTGACCTCCTCCAACTTGGACTCGAAGCTGCGTGACGATCTGGAGCGCCTGAAGAAGATCCGCTCCCACCGCGGTCTGCGTCACTACTGGGGCCTGCGTGTCCGTGGCCAGCACACCAAGACCACCGGTCGTCGTGGTCGCACTGTCGGTGTGTCCAAGAAGAAGTAAGCTCTGTTGATGCTGTTGCTGCAACGTTCCCTGCCGGATAACCGACTCTACTTTAACTTTTACATCAACATCAAAATAAAAGAAAACACGGAAACCGGAACGTTTTAGTGCGGAGTATATATATGTATGTGAAGTTTGTTGTATTTAGATAGTGCTCGTGCGTGCGCCATTCAAAATTGTTGTTATATGTATGTCGTCGTCGAGAGTATCCACTGGTGGTGGTGGCGGCGGCGGTCAGTCGCCGGCACGGGCCCAGAGCAGCATCTGTTTGCTGTGGCTGCTCTTCTGCAAGACGGTCAAGTTCCAGCTGGCCAACACCCTGACCAGCGTGATCATCATCTTGGGGCCCATCATTGTATTCTTCATGTTCTCGGCCACGGCCGCCTTCAAGAATCCGGAGCACGACCCGGAAAAGATATATCCCTCGGTCAATATTTCGTCCAATGTGCCGTAAGTACAGACATACTTGTGTATGTGCTCCGGACTGCCATACTAATCAAGGCCTCCTCGAATCAGTAACATTTACTACTCACCCAAGAATCGTATTGTGGACGACATCATTGACCATGTAGTCCGCGAGGTAGGGGCCATGGACAGCAAAGGTTACTTCACGGCCAACGAGCTGGAGGAGGCCCTCATCGAAGATTCCGCCTTTGTGGGCATTGAGTTCGACGACGAGTTTTATCGCATTAAGGAGCTGCCGACCAAGGTGTCGGTGGCCGTGCGGTTTCCCACGCACGTGCGCTGCCTCCCGAAGCTGCGCTGGGACGGAAGGGTTTTTTACAAGCGCCTGTATCTGGGCACCGATTATTATTTGATCGAGGGCTTCCTCATTATTCAGGCCAAGCTGAGCGAGGCGCTGATTAGGGCAAAGAATGAGATCGCCAAGCTGCCAATAGTGGATTTTAAATACCTTCCGGAACCCAAACGCATGGAGAACACCTTCAAGGAGTCGCGGGTGGCTCTGTCTGGTTTCCTCTTCCTGCCCTTTGCCATATCCGCGGCATATTTGGCACAGGTACATATGGCCGGCCTTCTGATCTCGCTCTCGGGGGGAATGTAGGATGCATTTTCATTTGATTTAACTCCTTTAGCTAATCGTTGAAGAAAAGAAGATGTGGGGCATGATGCGGATGATGCGAGTGAGGCGCTGGGTGCACTGGACGTCTTGGTTTCTTGTCGCCTTCCTCTTATTCTTTATACCGACCATTGTATTGGTGGGCCTGCTAAAGTGGCGCTTCTATCCGATGAGTGACACCTCCCTGGTCCTGGTATTCTTTTGTGTGTACATCATTGAGGTCGTGACCTCGGCCCTCCTGATCGCCGCCATCTTCTCGGACACCATTGGCGTACAGGTGACCATCCTGTTCCTCCACCTGTTCAGCTGGCTGCCCTGGCGGCTAATGGTCATGGGTTACCAGGCCAATGTGCGGACCATTATCGCTTGCCTATTCCTGAACAGCTCGTTGGCCATGGGCATGGAGGAGTTCATTGAGCACGAGAACCTCTTTATGGGCATGCGTTGGAACAGGGTATTCTCGAAGACCGATCCGAATGACACTCTCAGTTTGGGCCTCATAATGGTCATCATGCTGCTGGGCTCGGTGCTGCGCTTCCTCATACTCTGGTACGTGGAGGAACTGAAGGGTATGAAGGCCAGAAAGTGGTACTTTCCATGTCAGTTCAAGTTCTGGTGTCCGCAAATGTGCCGGCGACGACGGCAACGGGATATTGATATTGAGAATCAGGATACGGAGGGGGAACAGGAATACGAGCATGAACCATTGACCCACAAGAACCGTGCCGTCATTGTCCGGGCCAGGCACCTGGAAAAGAACTACAACGGCCAAAAGGTTATCCGTGATCTAAGCTTGAATTTCTATGAGGATGAAATCTGCGTGTTTCTGGGACACAACGATTCGGGAAAGTCGACAACCTTTCGGATGCTGGCCGGTATCGAAGAGCCCAGCTCAGGTCAGATCACCATCAGTGGCTTTGATCTGGCCACGGAGAAGGGGAAGGCACTCCGTTCGATGAGCATGTGCCCACAGAAGAGCATGTTCTTCGATAAGCTCAAGGTCAGGTGGCACATGAGGTTCTTTTGCCGGTTGAATGGAATGAATCGTAAGGAGGCCTCGGCCGAGGCGGACAAGTATCTGGAGATTGCTCAGATGCAGGAATTCGCCAAATATAAGGTGAATGATCTGTCCAGCGGCTTCCAACGGATGTTGGCTCTATGCTGCAGTCTGTGCGGCCACTCGAAGGTTTGACTAGCGCTCCCTTAGCTTTCGCATCCATCTTAATTCCATCCCTTAATTGCAGGTTGTCATCCTGGATGAGCCCGGCACCAGCATGGACCCGTCGCTGCGTCGCAAAATGTGGGACCTCCTACGAAAGGAGCGAAAAGGACGCTGCATCATAATGTCCACACACAATATGCTTGAGGCCGAAGTTGTGGCCGACCGAGTCGCCGTCCTGTGCAATGGCCAGGTGATTGGCTACGGCACTCCCGGCTTCCTCACCCAGATCGCGGACTCCGGAGCGTCGTACTTTCTGATCTGCACCAAAAGGGACAGCTGTTGGGTCACGGCGGTGACCCGTTTCCTGCAATCCCGCTTCCCTGACGTCGAGCTGGACAATGAATACGGCATTTACATTATTTACAAACTCCCGGCCAAGAATATTGAGCAATATTCGAAACTGTTCCAGGAGCTGGAGGAGGCCCTAGATGATCTGATGATCAAGGAGTTCAGTGTGCGGGCCCCCACGCTCGGGGATGTCTTTCTGCGTATTGGCGCGGAGATGGGGATGGCAAGGGACACGACTCCCGTCTCTATTGAGGACCAGGCACTTGCATCGCCCATGTCGTCGCTGATCAGTAAGGAATAGTATTGTCCCAGCCATCCGAAGGTCTCTGACAGTCCATATTTTTAGATCTCCTGCCCAGCTTCGAGGTGCGCGAGGACGACACTCGGGTGGTTTGTTGCAATCGGTGGAGAGCCATCATGGAACGTAAACGGCTCTTCCTGTGCCGCCACCGTCGGTTCTTCCTGATAATCATCCTGCTGCCGGTCATCATGGGCGTGGTGCTTGTCATCTTTGAGATCGTCTTCTTCTGGCTTTACAAATCACTGAATGCGTTGAAAATCACGGATCTCTCCTCCTTCTCGGCGGTGGTAATGCTAGAGTCCAGTGAAAACGATAGCATGGCGCTGAAGTATACGAATACTGCAGTGGGACACGGCCTGGAGGTGGACAACACAGAGGGCGCTCCACTTGGTGAATATTTCGTGAAAATTGTGGAAAAGGATGAGATGAAGTATATTCGAAAAGTTGTGGCCGGTGCTACCATCGACACGGATAACGATGGGATCGTCGCCTGGGCGAACAAGAAGCTGGAGCACGGCTCGGCCCTGACTTTGGGCCTGGTATACGAGTCTCTGGCCTGGGGGTTGGCCGAGCTGGAAATCGAAATTGTGAACAAGCCGCACGCGGGTGCGTTCCGAGACGCAATGAGCAGGTTGATCCGGGTCACCTGCATGGATTTCACCATTGTAGTGTTGCTCTACCTTGTCGTGGGCACCGCCATTTTCGCTGTGATGCCGGTTATGGAGCGACAGACGTCCCTGCAGCACCAACAGATGTGCACCGGCATGAGCCGGATCACCTACTGGCTGTCCCACCTGTTGTGGGACTATGGCGTATTTCTTACCATGACCCCGACGATGATACTGATCGTCGGAGTCGCTCACGACACAGCCGGGCCCATTACGATCCTACTGCTTTCCTTCGGCTTCGCGGTCATTTCGTTCACCTACCTGATGTGCCTTCTGTCCAATAACTTGGGTCAGATGTTCAGCATTATGATGTACGTGAACATGATAGGTAAGCGTCCAGCGAGCGGAGTTCTTCAGTATTATCCGCATTTCATATAATTTATTTAACAGGAGTGCTGTCCTTGTTCATTCACCCCAAGAACGAGGAAGATCGCTACCGGATCTTCGAAGTCGTGCTCATGGTTCACCCACATTATGCGTTATTCAACGGCGTTCAAGATATCATCAAATTGAGGGAGATTCTAAACGTATACCATGGAGAGGCGAGAGCGAGGAGCCCTTCAATGGTTTCCATAGAGCCCGAGATTGGTTACGACTTTAAGTCGATTCGGTATCTGATTATCAGCGGTATTGTATATCTGATGCTGGTCCTTCTGTCCTGGATTCCGCGTCACATCAATTACTACTTCAAGTTGAGTCCGGATCGTAAGAGTTTCGGGATATATGGCGACTAACCTAATATCGTTACGCAGAGCCTGCAAGACTAAAAAAATACTGCCAACCCTCAGCGATGAGGATATAGAAGTGGACCGAATCCGACAAAGATTGGACTTCATCACCACGAAGAATTACAGCAGTTTTCCCGTCATCATGAAGGATGTAACAAAAAGATACGGCGACGTGTTAGCCGTTCGCGCTCTAACCCTCGACATAAACCCGTAAGTACATAACTTTATTGGAGGTAAACACTTGTCATAACCATTGTCGGAAAGATATGTACAGTGAACCATTAATACCGTAAGACAACAGTCCTATCATACCTTTTTAACCACATTTAAATAGTGTCCCTAATTAGATTTCTCACTTGTTTGGCTTTCATTGTTTCAGAGATTCTAAACCGGTTGACTAAAAGGTCGCAAAGGACCGGTTGCCCGTTGACCCCATTTAAAAGGGAGTCTGCGGAACAACACAATTTGGTTCTTTCCTTTTCCGTTCTCTCCTCAGCATCCTTTTAAGACCTCTCGTTTTCAGATCGTTTTTTTTCTTTCGCATGTATGTATGTCTCAATCTCTCTCCCACGCTTTGACTGCAATGTACAAGCAAAGCAGCAAAAACGTAGGACAGCTCTCTGAGAGAGCTTTCCACAGAAATTCGGTACTTTTTTGTCATGAAATCAGAACCTAAAGTATATATAATAATTTGTGTATACCATCCCTTGAATGTTGCCCTACCTAAAGCTTGCTCTACTCTACTTTGTGTAGTCACTGCTCAATTCACTTTGTTCCAGCTTCGAGTGCGTCTGCTTGATGGGCCGTAATGGGGCTGGAAAGTCAAGTACCTTCTACATGCTCGTGGGAAAGATATCAATTACATCCGGTACCATTCACATCAAGGGTTTCAGCCTTAAGACCCGATCAAAGCAGGGCCTAAAGCACGTGGGTTTCTGTCCGCACGAGGACACGCTTGCGCCGTACATGACTGGCTGGGAAACGCTGCGATTTTTTTGCATGATCAACGGCATTCGACGGAGTCAGGTCCGAACGGTGGTCCAGTCACTGCACGAATGCTTCAGGCTCGGCGTCCACATGGACAAGCGGGTCAGCACATATAGCAACGGGACCAAGCGGAAGCTGATGATAGCTGTGGCCGCGCTGGCGCCGACATTGCTTTGTCTAGACGAACCCACCGCCGGCGTGGACATGTATGCCAAGTACGAGATCTGGAAGATTTTAGAGAGCCTCCGACTGGGGGGCCGTGCCATCTTGCTCACCACGCACAGCATGGAGGAGTGCGAGATGCTGGGCACCAATTTGGGCATCCTGGACCGCGGAACGCTGCTCTGCTACGGATCCTTGGCGCGCCTCAGGGACCGTTTCGACAAGGGTATATTCGTCAAAATTAAAGTGGGCACGATATCGGAACTGAATATACTAAGGGCAGAGGCTGTTCAAGTTTCTAACAGTACGGGAAGTAGCGTTGCCTTAGACAGCGTCTCTTTTGGCGGCACTGTGGCTTCCCTGAAATTATCTATAATGCGGTTCCGATGGGATATGAAGGACGATTCGCAATCGACGAGCTCTGAATCGGAGACCCGTGAGAACTACGAATTGCTGTTGCAGGACGTGGAGGAAGTGTTCCTGAGGGATCATCCATACAGTAGCATAAGGTATATAACAAATGTGCTCAACCTAAGAGAGTTTGTCGTTCTCGCTCTCTTTGTACACTTTCTCTACGAAACCATATCTTCTTTGCCATTCTATTTCTCACTTCCAATTTCCCGCTTTGCCTGCAATGTACAAACAAAGGCACTTTGTACACTTTCTCTACGAAACAATTTGCCATTCTATATCTCACTTCCAATTTCCCGCTTTGCCTGCAATGTACAAACAAAGGCGCAACAACACCCCTTTCACCAAAAACCTTTAAATAACAAGATGAGTAGCGAGCATTCAATTCAAAATCACTCTCTTCGTTTAGAGCGTAAACATTTTAAAATAAAATGTGCTTCAATGTGAACAAGAAAATTATTTTCGAGCTAACGTCGTGAGATCTTCGTGATATCTCTCACCAGTGAGAACAAATTAGAAAGATATCATATGCTATTCCGAGCGAATGGAGAGAGAAATGAAACAAAAAGACTAAACGAAATGAGATAATGATTTATTGGGTGTTAATTATAAATCAAATTATTTAATTGAAAACGCTATCAATGATTTCTATAATTTTCTATTTCCACAGCGAGAAGTATGTCTTTCGAGGAATGATCACCTTCGTCATACCCAAGCACAATATAAGTTGGTCGGATATTTTTAGCTATATGATGGGTCTAAACAGATCCCTGCAGATAATGTACTATTCGATCAGCCATACAACATTGGAGGATGTGTTCCTGGACTTCATCAGGAGGCACAATGAATAGAGCAAATAAATCCCATACCGTTTATATGAATCACAATATTTTATGGCAGTGCCCTCTTATCATCCAACTATTTATTACTAACTGGATTTGGCTGGCTATCTGTGAAAGCTTCTGCCATGAAATGCTAACGAATTGCTTGATTTATCATCGCTTGGCGTTGCAGAATTGGCAGACCAGTGAGAGTAAATAAACCAAGCGATTATTGCCGACTCATCATCAGTAACCGGTATCGAAACTTATGTTAAACCCTAATTAATAACTACATATGTTAAACCCTAATTAATACCTACATATGTACATATATTGTGTGTCATGTTTCATATATTATTAGTAATATTATTTTACCAGAAAATAAATATGCTTTTATAACAACTTGAAAGCAGGGCAATCAAAATTCGTTTTAATTCGATGGAACTATGTTTTCTGTGACCGCTTTGGGCTCTTGTTTCGCCAGAACGTTAGCCCAAAAATGTGTGTCATCCGAGAGTCCATTGGTACTTTGAACCCTCTGCGATCAGAGAAAACTTTCCACGAGCCACGAGTCTGAGAAATGTATAGACAAGTTTCATTAACGATGGCCCAACGATGTTACTACATATAATCAATTGGCGTTTGTTTACAGCCAAACCCATTCAGATACTGACCTTATAGCTCTTCCAATTTTAAGCAATTTGCCGTCTCAGCAGAGGGAGACCGACCCTCCAATTAGACTTTGTGCCCGCATGGCGTAATAGTCGAGTGGCAAAAGGTAAAACGGACAAGAGTTATGTACAATGTGCGTTCCAAAATAGATTCCTCATCGGGTGGGGAGAGCCTCTCAGGCAACCTTTGCTGATACGAATTTGCTTATCGGTGGACGGAGGAAGTTCTTGGTTCTAATCGTGATTTCTAGGTAACTGTGAGTCGCGCCGCCTCTGGAAGTAATTATGAAAATCCAAGCACATCGAAGCTTGTTCAGCTTCACGCTTCCCCTGAATTCCTATAACTAAAACAGTTTTTGTTTAATTGTCAGCAGTTTTCTATTACAAACACGTGTAACTTTCGCTGCTTATAGTTATTATTGTTCAATAGTTGATTGCAACACACAGCACGCATATATAGCATATATAGTAGATATATGATGGAAACAATTCACAATGTGGCGCAACTATTAATAGCGGGTGCCCACTGTAGTTTATATTTACAGCCTGACCTTGAGGGCTGTGTATTGGGTAAATGAAAAATGCTACCAAAAATATCGTGCAACTTATTTTTATAATAACTTATGGATATTAACTAGTCCGTTACAGAAATCAATAATTCAATAACTTCTATCCCTTTGGCATTGTGGCTGTCAATGCCCAGGAGTTTTTATTTTTGTTTTCCTAAATAATTTATTGTCTGAGTGGGAAAACCCCAAAAACCTCATCAAATACAAGTATAACATTATAACTATGTCTACGAGGTATGTTTTATGATTCGCTTGTGAACATGTAATAATTATCGTTGCTTTTATAAATATGGAAGACTCTGTTTTGGTCTGTATGCCAGTTTCGTTCACACAGGTATACAAAAAGGTCACATTGTTATGCACTTTTTAGGTACGACATCCGTAACAAGCAGAACGCCTCCTGGAAATTCTTTGCTCTTCATAAATATATATCTATGCCTAATTCTAGATCTATTATTCCTACTGCTGCGTGAGTTTGGTGAGCGCCTCGTCTTGAGTTGTTGAAAGGTGGTTTTGCCTCTCCGCCTGGCGTCGCCAGCGACGCGATAGGATAGGTGCGAAGAGGTCGTAGTCCAGCTGCTTCTGATACTTGTCCAAGTAGATTTCCGAGTTCTCAGCCCAGCCAAAGTGCGCCAGCACAATGCTACCCACATAGCCGACGAGCACGGCCACGATAAAGCCGATCACACAGCTCCACATATAGGAGAGACGATACAGCCAGAAGTAGTGAGGTTCGATGACCACCGGGCTGCTATTTGCGCTCAGCTCGAGGGCCTGGGCGGCCAGGGCCGTGGCATTTTGACAGCCCGCCATGCTGAAGTTCAGGGGTACAGGACTGGGCTTGGGTCCACCGAAGCCAATCCAGAAGGAGATGATGAGGGACACCAGGAAGCCGAGCAGAGCGCCTCGCTGATTTGTGCGCGTCGTGCAAACACCCAGGGTGAAGAGAGCCAGGAGTGGGCCGCCCACAACCCCAAAAATGGTGAGCGAGGCCTGCAGGACACCGCCCAGGGAACCAGCTCCAAAGGCCAAACCGATGCAGAGCAGGCCAAAGAAGAAGGCCATCACCTTGGTGGGCAGCGTCGACTGCGAGTCGATGAGAGTTCGCTTGAATATCGCCTTGTACATGGGCTTCAGATAATCTTCCAGCGTCACGGCCGAGAGAGAGGTGACTGCCGACGAAATTGTTGACAGACTGGCAGAGAAAATGCCGGAGACAAACAGGCCACACAGACCGGGGTATTGACCTGCAGGGAGAACGGGCACTTAGCATATGATAACTACCCCATGCAGCGGCGGGGTGCCCCTTTCCAACTCACCCATCGTGTCCACAGCGAATAGCGGCATCAGTTGGTCGCGCGACTTGATGCGCCCCTCCAGCAGGGGATCACAGTCCCGATAATAGTAGAAAATGGCCAGGCCGCTGAAGATTGTGCTGAAGCTCAGCATTCCGAGAATGGGCAGATTCCACCACAGCGCCGACTGGGCGCTCTTCAAGTTGTGCACACTCAACAGTCGCTGGATCTGCGTCTGATTGACGCCGTACAGGGACAAATAGGTGACCATGCCGCCAATGATGAGCGACCACCAGGTGTGCCTCACGGTGGGATCCAGCGAGAACTCGTCAAACTGCACCCGTCCACGCTCCACAGCCACCTCCCAGATGGCCCCAAAGCCTCCAGCCCTAATGGCCGACACAGCAATCACAGCGTAGATGGCGGCGAACATGAGGAACGATTGGAACACATCCGTGATGAGGACCGCCTTCAGCCCACCCAGCGTAGAGTAGAAGGTGCACACGAGTCCAATTACCAAAATGGCCGTCGTTCGCGGTATCCCTGTCACCGCCTCCAGCGCCAGAGCTGGGGCATATAAAGCAATGCCCATGTACAACACCATTTGGATGGTGAAGGCAAGCGAGGCGGACAGGCGCGTGGCCTGACCAAAGCGTCGCTCCAGGTACTCATAAACGCTGGTGGTTCGCATTCGGTAGAACACCGGCAGGAAAATATATGCGGCAATGGGTGTGCTGACCCAATAGGAGATGTTTATCACACAGAACATGGTGCCGAACTGGTAGGACTCGTTGGAAACACCCATCAGTGAGATGGCGGACATGAAGCTGGCCATTAGGCTAAAGGATACCGGGAAGGTGGTCATGCTCTGATTAGCCATTAGGTACTCCTGCGTGGTCTTCTGTTTTCCGCCCGTGTAGCGGTAGTAGATGCCAATCAGCGCCGATATCACCAGGATGCTGATCAGGACGGCCGCATCCCAGGCATCGAACGTTCCCACGGCCATGATCCCGGTCTGTGTGTGTGTGTGTGCTTATCGCTGATGGTCGGAGGTGAGCTGCGCCTAAGCCCGCCTGAATTGATTTTTCCACAACAACAGCAACTTATTATTATGACTCGCAAGACGCTTGCTTGCTCGCGCGAATGACCTTTCCTGTAGCAGTCAACGCTTTCCAAAGTGCGCGCCAGTGGCCAGCTGAGAGCGGTAACGAGAACGCGGGCAAAAATCACAGCGCAGACAAAACACAAACGTTCTCGCGAAAGCTTCGGCCGTTAAATAACTTTAATAGGGGTGGCAACTAGGCATTGCTGATGTTATCGATAAATGTGCCGGTAAAATCGATAGTACTATCGTAATAATATATGTGTATTTATTTATTTATTTATATATATATATTATATTATAGATTATAACTGCACTTTTAACTATTTAAAGACATATTTATAATTTTATAAGAAGTTTATAAAATATTTTTAAAAGCATTCTGTAATTATCTTTTCATATATCGTGCGGCTTCGTGTCACCACTAGTAATAATAAGAAAAACAGCTGGTTTGAAAAAAACATGCAATTATATGCAAATGGCAAGTCAATTGTATGCTTTTTACATTAAACTACCCTATTTGTAATGGTTGGAGTAGTTCAATAATGTGTAATTAATTAATTTCTGTGATTACGTCAATTTTTCTTCACCCTTTTCAGAACCAAAACAAAGAACAGCTGTTTATGTTCTGGCAGCACTGAAGAGATTAGCGCTCTATTTGAAAAACCACAATTTTAGGCACGTTTTCATCGTTTTGGAACAACAAAATACCTTTTCATTTTTAATATAAATTATTTATTTATGGAATCATTTTGGCATATTTCTTGCTCAAGTTTATTGTGAAAAAAGAACAAACTTATTAATAAACGAATTAAATATGTGTACAAATATTTTTTCTGGCTTTACTAATGCAAACTAAAATCGGGTAAAAACGTTAATATTTTATTTTAGCCTTGTTTTTTTGGTAGGAATGAGAAGGTAGATAATAAACCATTGTTTTTTTTTGTATAGATTAAAACAAAACTTCATTATCATGGCAAATAAGTTAAAAATAAAAACATCATATTTTACCTGCAATCAAATGTTAATTGTGCAATCATCCTTATTTCAAACTCCTGTATTTAAATCCACGCCATGACGAGCACCGAAAATCTGAAACACAATCGCATATTAATGAGCCTACTTCAATAATAAATAGATTAACATATTGTTCGATGGCTCAAAGGTTAGGGCATCCCCACAAGGCTTTTACTATAGCAACTAATAGCACTATTACTAGTTATTTTTTTGTATGAACTATATGCTCAAGCTATGGAAAGTTACCCCATAGGAAATGTTGTGACTACGGCCCTGCATTTGCTTGGCTTCCCGCAGCTACATCAAACAACCACAGATAGCAATTACTTGCCCATCCGACATAATCTTTGGGTTAGAAATTTCACCAGCCAGTTGGCTGGCTTCAATCTCACTTCATTTCGCTGGCGGTACTCTTAAGGAACGGTCATGAGTCAAGGAGCCATCTTAACGGACGCAAACGGTCGCCAGGAGGCTGGAGATGAGCGAAGGAGACGCAGGGTGGCCGTTGTGGGAGCGGGATTGGTGAGTCTAAGATAGTAATTTATATATTGGATTATATAAAAACATTCCATAAAAAATTTATAAAAGTGTGTTAGATAAAATCATAAAAGAAGACCGTACGCTTTAAGTGAAAAAATTAGCCATTTTATTAGCTCTTAAAACCAAAAAGAACAAGAATTACGTACAAACTCCTAAAATGTCTTTAAATTTGAAGCATTTCTATATCTGTAAAGCGGGTTTAATGGTAACAATTCCATATTCTTTCTTGGTTTATGGTTAATTGTTCTTTTAGGGACCGCATAACTATGTACACTTATCTGGATGCTCTTTATCTTTCGGGTTCCCTAATCCCCCTGATTCTCAGATAGCACTCTCTTATCGAGCTAAGATTTTCACTTTCTCCTCTGGTTATCTCTTTCTCGGGAAGGTGGGCTCTTTGGCGGCCCTAAACTTTGCCCGCATGGGCAGCCACGTGGATTTGTACGAGTACCGCGAGGATATCCGGCATGCGCTGGTGGTTCAGGGCAGGAGTATCAACCTGGCCCTATCCCAGCGAGGACGCCGGGCTCTGGCTGCCGTGGGGCTGGAGGAGAAGGTCTTGGCCACCGCCATACCCATGAGAGGTCGCATGCTGCACGATATCAGGGGCAACAGAAGCGTGGTCCTCTATGATCCTTGCAACAATCAGTGCCTGTACTCTGTGGGTAGGCGACAGCTGAACGAGGTCCTTCTGGACGCCTGCGATAAGTTTCCAAATATCCAATGTCACTTCGAGCACAAGCTAACGGCGGCAAATCTCCGAGCGGGATCTATGGAGTTCCGGAATCCCAAAGATGAGGCTATAACCGCCGATGCGGATCTGATTGTGGGCTGTGATGGCGCCTTCAGCAGTGTCCGTCAGCAATTGGTCCGCCTGCCGGGCTTTAACTACTCCCAGGAGTACATAGAAACCGGCTATCTGGAGCTCTGTATTTCCTCGAAGTCGGGTGACTTTCAGATGCCGGCCAATTACCTACACATTTGGCCACGTAACTCCTTCATGATGATCGCGCTGCCCAATCAGGACAAGTCCTTCACGGTCACTCTTTCCATGCCCTTCGAGGTGTTTTCCAAAATTCAGAACAAGGACCAACTCTTGGATTTCTTTAAGAAAAACTTCCGGGATGCCCTGCCGCTCATCGGAGAGGAGCAGCTGATCAAGGACTTCTTTAAGACACGGCCCCAGCATCTGGTGTCCATCAAGTGCCGGCCCTATCACTATGCCGACAAAGCCCTGATCCTGGGCGATGCCGCTCACGCCATGGTACCGTACTATGGCCAGGGAATGAATGCTGGGATGGAGGATGTAACGCTGCTCACCGGAATCCTGGACAAGCAACTGCCGCTGGACGAGTCACTGGCCCAGTTCACCGAGTCACGCTGGCAGGACGCCTTCGCCATTTGTGATCTGGCCATGTACAACTACGTGGAGGTGGGTTATTTACAAAAATTTTAAAGGTATCTTTATTAAATTTCTCTTTTTTTTTCTGGCAGATGCGTGACCTGACCAAACGCTGGTCCTTCCGGCTCCGAAAGTTGCTGGATACGCTGCTCTTCCGCCTGTTTCCTGGCTGGATTCCGCTCTACAACAGCGTCTCCTTCTCCAGTATGCCTTACAGCCAGTGCATTGCCAACAGGAAGTGGCAGGATCAGTTGCTAAAGCGTCTTTTTGGTACCACTCTTTTCGGTGTTATCCTGGCCGCAGGAGCGATATATGCAAAGCGTTTTATTTAAGATAGAAAACCAGCAATATCTTCAAGGAGTTTAGTAAAATTTCGTAACAAATCTTAAGATGCAAAATTCGCCCTCAAGAGTATGCTCCAAAAATCTTTAAAAAATCCAATTAAAAACAATGATAGTCTAGAAGAAATGTATAACTTTATTAATTTTGTAATAAATACCCGCATCACACATACATACACACATTACTTATATTTTAAATCAATATTAATATGTTTTTTTTTAAAAGCATTTTAATGAAAATGTTGGTAAACAAATGTTGCTGGGCAACACCAAGTTGTACACATGCTTTTAGGCTGCTTATAAACATGATCTAAGCTCCAATGTTTCCGAAACTTTTCCATTTTCAATACATTTTTAAATACATATATATGTGTATAAAACGTTCTTTAAATATTATATGTAACCAAACGAGGAGAACCCGACTAAATAATTATTATCCATATCGATTTTTAACATTTATTTTTATCGATAAACAATTTTTAAGGCACTTATTATTAAACCAAAATCTCATTTTGTGTTTCTTGGCCTAAGATTTTGATATTTCCCCAAATCAGAAAATGAGTTGTTCTATAAAACAAATAAAAGTAAAACAAAAAACAATTCAAGTGAATTTTTTACATTACCATAATGTAAATTAAATTGTATTTCGAGATCTCTAAAATACTAATTTTTGTAGTCATAAAACCAAAACTTTCTTAGTATTATTTTAAAAAGTTTTGCAACAGCAAAAAAGCTTTCTTACGAGATGGGGGGTTTTCCTCTTGTGAATGGAAATGTTTTGAATGGAAACATATTGTACTTTATGAGTCATATAATTTATGACAAATACAAACAAAAATGCAAATGTTGTGTGGAATATTTAGCTATTAAAGCTTGCAATAAAGTGACTTTATTAATATATGTAGGATTATCATTCTAGTTGCAAAATATAGCTAGAGCAGTAACAATATAAAATCCAAGCGTTTGGGTATAGCCGGGGCCAAGGAAAAGCATTTGATAAACTTTTGTTTACTGTGGATTCACGCAGGTCTTATAAATAATACCAATACACATGCCCGATTTTGCTTGGCAAAATAATTGAAATTTCTCGTTGGCCGCGTGGCGGCTACTACGCATCGCCTTTTGGTCTATGTCTATGTCTACGGGACCATCAACTGGTGGATGTGAATGTGGATATTTTTGGGTTTGTTTTGTCGCTTCGCTATTGGGGCGGCGACAGCCAAAAATACCGTCGTTGTACCGCCCCACACACAACAGTGTGATTTTTAGCCACTCGAACGGTTATTTCTAGCTGCAGTTTTGCAGCCTTGGTCACGTGATCGTGATCCCGCTGCATCTCCCAATATCCGGCAGTTGTCTTTTAAGGATCACTAGACCAGATCCTGTCGATAGGGAGGGTTTAAACAATATATTTGGATATATGTATATACATACATATATAAATATGGCCGTCTCGGGGATTTAAAAGTAGTCTGCAAAATCGAAATTGGATTTGAGTTAAAGCTGATGAAATCAGTGTTAGTATCTAATCAGAAAATAAAAATCAGAGAGAGAGAGAGAGAGAGGAGAGAGGTTTTCGATAAATCTTAATACAACTCTTGTACTTCCAATGAGATTCAGGTAAAACTTTATAAAAAATCTCAAGAACGTAATTAATTAGATTTTATGTTACTAATAAAAACAATCTATTACGTTTTCGGATATTTATGAATGAAATGTATTAAATGTTAATAAGTACAATGGTATCGATCTCTTGTAACTTTAAGCGATATACTTTCCCCATATTTGCTTTGTCGATTCCTAATGCGATTCGATATTTTCGATATGATATGGACACCCATATTTGCTCGATATATCGTATGTATTGGATTTATTTGATTGTTATTCATCTCTTTCACTGACTAATGCCAGATAATTCATATTCAAAAATGGTCATAACACGTCGCTCGCTGGCTTTTACCGAGGAGCTTCCTAGAAAGAGAAGGCGTGAAAGCTTTCGATAATTAGCATGCCATTTGGTTGCCACCCCAACCCTCTCGCTCTCGCCCGCTTCTACCCACTCCCCACCTTACCCTTGGCGAGTGACGGAGAGAGCCGCAATTGCAGAGAGCGCAAGGTCGGCGCTTTCTCAATTGCCGGCCGGTATTTTATTACAACAAACATTTACAGCATTGTGATCGCTGAAAAGCTTGTGCTATAGCTTTTTTCTCTCTCTCTCTTAGCCGCTCTCTGAAGCGCAAATAAATCAACCAAAAACTAGGCTTAAAAGTGAAAACCCTAAGCAAAACATTGGCTTGAAGTCATTTCTTGACCTACTACCCAAAAAGCTAAAAGCACTCGAGCGAAGCTTTTGGCCGCTAGAAAGAGTGGCGGGGGTAGCGGTCGACGAGGAGAGGAGAGGGACAGAGGCGGATAATGAGCGGCAGAGAGAATGAGCGCTGAGCGTCGGTACTCTGCTCATTTCCGACTTAATTGTTGTTGCTAATTCCGTTTCGCAAACTTTTTCGTTTGGTACTCTCTAGAATGGTCGGCGCCGTTGCTCGGCTCCCACTAAGTACAGTGTAACCTTGATAAGAAGAACATAAACGTGAAATCTGTTTATCCAGAGTAAATTAAATAGAAATATGTAGGCTTACAAGTAAGTTCTATGTGGATTGAGCTTTCTATAATAATCTACCAAAAGCTCCACTTCAGCGAAGCTTCACTGTAGCGATTACGGCTGCCGCCGTACCGTCGCTTGGCGCTCGTCTTCTGCTTGGCTCTTCACGCTGTCGTTCCGCTGTGCCGTTGTGCCAGTGCCGTCAGTTAGTTGCTCGTCACATGTTCGACACTCAAGTAGCCCACAAGCCCAGGGAATAGGAATATAGGAGTAGCCGAGCGCCAACCAAAGTCCGATCGAGCGTTGAGCAGCCACCGTTAGACAGTAAAAACAATATCAACAGTGACAGTGATCAGTAAACTCCTCCCAACTGAGAGCCAGGTGCGCGAGCAAGTGCAACTCTAATCAAATCAGAAATCAAGCAATCGGAATCGCCTTGCACCCCGTTTGCCTCCAATCAGAAACCCATCGAATACGATCGCCACATTTCTCGAAGCTTTTCGGCAAGCTTCCGCTAACCGAAACGCGTGGTCCGAAAAACGAAATATAACGAAAAATCAAACAAGCAAGCGAAAAAAGTGAAATTGAAATTTGAATTCAAAGTCAAAATAAAAGTTGGGAGTTAAGTGAGCGCCATATCGCGTGTGCTTCTGTGTGAGTGATTGTTTCTCAGTGTGTATATGTGTGTCCGTGCAGTGCAGCGGTATTGAAAACCACCCCAAAGAGAAAGAATCCGTTGCAGACGAAACGAAAGCAAGAAGAACAATTCTACTCAAGCGTTTGTTGTCAGTAGAATTTGAAAAAAAAAAAATAACGTATGGTTACGTTTCTACGTTGCCGTAGCAATCCAAAACCAGAATCGAAGCCGATAACCCGATACCGATCGCCATCCTGGCCAGCCGTACGCTGTTAGTGTGAGGCGCTGCCAGCGGTTCCTAGGTCAATTCCACCCACACCCTGCTGCCCGTCGTCGATAGCACCCCGATAACGATACTGAAACCAATACCGATTACTCATAACCGATGTCGATTACCGGTTGCTGTTTATAACTCTTTGTTTTGCCTGCTCTCTAAACAGAAAGGCCACCGCAGAGAGATTGCATTCGATACGGTAGTATTCGGTTCGGTTCTAGAATATCCCCAATAGAAACCGTGGCAATTACGTGTGCTTTTCGGCACTGAGAGAAACAGAAGAGACGCTTACTGCGTGGATTTTGGAGGCACGAGCTGTCCGAATTTTTCAGGTAAATATATCAACGCGCACAATCGCTGTTATTGATCTCGCTCAATTAGTGGGGGCTACGTGACTGCACCACAGTTGTGCGCCGGGTGTTCGGTGTTCTGTATTTCGCAGATTGGATCGTGTCGCATGGTTTTATATTCTGCCTAAATGAAAAGCAAACCAGAAATGCGGATAACGATCTAGACACACACATACACACAGCATATGTACACCTCCCTCTTCCGACCGATCCCGCTGCCCACTTTCGTGGCTAGTCTTGGCATCTGGCATTTCCGGTTTCGCTATTTTTTGGCGGTGTACCGAGATATGTGGATGAAAACACCTTCAGATCAGATATTATTCAACCCAAGATCCTCCTCATTATTTGGTTGCTTCAAAGTGTATTTTTGTAGATTATTTTTAAAACACTGTACCAATGGCAAGAATACCCCTAAATATTTACAAATAAATGGCTTCGATTTCCAGAAATGGAACAAAATCTATAACCTTTAATGATCCCTGTCAATTTATGGAATTTCCTTATTGATTTCTTGTTGAATTTCTTTGAAATTCATTTGTTAAAAACGAAATAAAAAGATTGTTTGTGTATTTTCTGTCCCCATAAGTAGCAATTTAACGCACGCGGGAATACCCAAATAATGTTAGTTCAAAAGTGATGATGTGCTCGGTCGTTAGGCTAATAATTACCATCCATCATGTTTCGGTTCAAGATCGGTTAGTGTTCGACAATTCTGGATAAGTAATTAACTCATTTTGCGAGTCGGGGTCCGTTTAAAATTTCTCCCATATTCCACTTACTGGGACTGAGTCCGACTGAGTTTCGGGAAAGTACACAAATATCTGATCATAAACAGTATCGAAATTGTTTAATTTATCAGGGAGCCATATTACCTGTCGTACGTATGTACATATGTACATATGAATGTGTTTGTTGTACATTCTTGTTTTTAACAGCAACATTCATCAAATGCAGTAAGTCGTGTGGGGTAATAAAAGGCTTTTTAATGGGCGAATTAGCGAAGGCACTTTTACGAGATCTCAGCAAGTATGTATGTACATACATACATACATATGTATATTGATCTTGTGATCAGCTTACTCTTCCCACACATACACCCAGCGACAGACAAACAGTAGCGGTGAAAAATAAAATAAAACATTCCGATACGAAACTTACATCATCGGGCTGGTGATAGAACGAGAGGGAAAAAGAGAACGCGCCCGCCAAATGGCAAGCATTTACATACTAGCACACATATGTACATACTATACGTACATCCAAACACCCACACACAGGCGTACATACGAATGTTTTTTTCGGCGTTCTTGTTTTTGCTTTCTCGCTTGGACGCAACAAATAAGTAATATAAATTGCGCGTTTGGAATTGGGGGGAATTTTATTTTGTTGCTCCTTCAGGAAATCACAGCAGTTAATCAAAGAAAAAAGTGCAAACACAAAAGTGATAAAAACTAAGCTATCGCTAGTGAGAAAAAGAGAGAGGCGCATATACATACATACATACATACATACATACATACATACATATGTCAATAGAAGGAGAGTAATACAATCGAATGTGCGTTCAGAAATGGCAAAAGCCATATTTTAAACGATTTTGGCTACAGTGGATAACATTAATATTCGGTTTTTTATTTTTTCAACTTCAAACGCGAATAAA
>JAEIIG010032367.1:0-62458 GCA_018904695.1 Drosophila parvula | reverse complement strand
TGCTGATCAGTGCGATGACGTCACTCTAGTGGTGGGAGAAAGCTCTTGTATTAATCGATATCACAGAGTTAATGGGCTCTCACTGCCAATTGCGCGCCAGATTTAAAAAATTAAGTAGTTGGTACATTTTGAAAGTTTGATTTTATAATTGGCGCCTTTTCGTTGGCTATAAAAATAACATTTGTACAACAACAACATTTGTTCCTTTTAAATTAACGAAATCTACCAAAAAATTGGCCGTTCCTCAATTTCGNGTACCAGGCGAACAGAAACCAGCAGACCGACGAAGTGCTGATCAGTGCGATGACGTCACTCTAGTGGTGGGAGAAAGCTCTAGTACTAATTGATAGATCTACTGCCAATTGCGCGCCGATATTTTTTTTAAGTAAGGTAACGCCAAGAACAAAATCCTTTTTCGGTATTTTTGTAAACGCTGCCCTTCGGTCACACTGCTCCCTCACACATAACAAAAGCCAGGCGAAAAATTGTAAATTAATACGGATTTTGCCCCATTGCTCGGACTATTTTCTGTCAATCGAGAGAGCACTGTAAGTATAATTCAGACCCCAGACACACACAACACCCGAAAATGCGTCGCAATCTAAATTCTGGTGATTAATTTGTTATGAAAACGTCTCTCTCACCGCCGACTCCTCCTGGCCAAAAATAAAACTGAAATCACCGAAAATAAACCAAAAGGAAGCGAATAACGACGATTACGACGGAATAAGGCAGCAGGAGCAAGAGAAAGGGAGAAAGAGAAGACATAATGGTCACGCCCCAGTCGCCTACGCCCATGTTTAATGGCCTGGACGATGATCTCTACACGGAGGCCAAGTTTGCCCACGAAATCAACGACAAGATGCGCGTCCCCAAGCGCATCAAGGCCACCGGCGAGTTCTCCGACGAGGATCTCCTGCTGTCCAACCAGAATGGGCTGATTAGTTCCTGGAATTACCACGACAAGATCGACATGAATGTGCCGGACCGAATCGTGGTCCTTGGACATAATCAGCACTTGGAGACGCGCTCGGCCCCGCGCGAAATCCAGCTGGAGAACTCCATATTGCCCAAAAACCCATCGATTGGTTTGGTCCGCGTCCAGACGCCGCCGCGTGTTATAACCTTGACGGATCATCATTTTCCCTCGGCCTCCGAGGAGAACTCGCCCATTCGGGCGAACGGACACCATTTGTACGGTCAGGATCTGGGCGATGATGAGGATGATGACGAGGCGGGACACCCGGCCACCCAGTATGTACGGGCGAATGGAGCCGCACGCATGGGCTTCCATGCCAACGATACGCATTCGGTGGAGTCGGACTCGCAGGTGAGATTTGATTCAGAGTTTAGGAAAACGAAACGAGTTGGTTCTTGAGGGTTTGGTATGCTAGAAAGCTAAGGTCTCCTTCGTTCAACGATAACCGAGTAGGCCTTATGCTTACTTAAAACTACAGGTATTCCCACCTATTTGGTTGAGAATTTCTCAATTTCCTTGCTGCTATTGCACGTACCTTCACTGTACAAGCCATGATATGACGAAATGTAATCGTTGGAAATGGTAATACCGATCAGGTTACGCTTGCCGCCCACTGAATTGCTCGAGAGATTAACGAACTGCTGTGTTTATTGATTTCCAGTACTGCTTCTACCAGCGATAAGGCCAATGACTGACCTAATTTGGCGCGATTATAAGGAAATCTCCTTACTCTCACTCTTCCTCCTACCCTCACTAATCACTCGAGTAGCCGTGCCTCTCGGGGCGATCCTCGCCCTCGTGCGATTCCTTGGGCCTCTTGGCAAAAGCCCGACACTTCCAAATGTCCACCTCGCTGGCCAGACACTTGCGGAAATCAAAATCGCAGAGGCCCAAGCTATACGATGAGCTCTCTGGGTGCTCAAAGTAGTGCAGGCCCCTCCCGATCTTGATCACCACTCCCGAACTGAGCACAATCTTGCGATCATGCAGACTGTCGTCCATTTGGTAGTTCATCTGGATGTTACCCCCGGCCAGGTCGTTCTTAATTTGCTGCAGGAGCTGCAACTGTTTCTGGGGCATCACCAAATCGGGTCTTGTCGTTACGCGAATATACTTAAGATAGCGACAATTCTTCACCAGAACCTCGAAGAAGTTGATCAGATTGCGAAAGTGATGCGGCTCCGTAAGATGAGGCTCGTTGAGATGCGCCTCCCGGACGCTGTCGTCGAGATACGGGCCCAGCAGCCGCTGGTAGCTCCTGCCCCTGGCACCCCGCTCGATGCTTATGTGATCCAGCATTCGACTCGCGTGCAGGTGGCTCTTCACCTGATCCCTCAGCAGCTTGGCCCGCCCCTCGTACATCTTCAGGTATTTGCCGCACAATTGCCTTCGACTTGGATCCGCCTCGGCCATTTGCTTTAGCTTGAAGATGCTCTCCTCGTAGAGAAGGATCGCCTCCATGATGTGGCCCGTCTGCTCGCACTTCAGGGCACTGATGATCGACTCCAGTTTGGACAGCTCCTCGCCATCGCCTTCGGCAAAGGCCAAGGGTGTACGGTTGTTGGTGGTTGTCATTGTACGGACCGAAAATTTGGGTATCTTTCTATACGAAAATTTTGGAATATGTGTATTTTTATTTGAAGTTTTTGTTTTGTCTGCGAAAAGTAATGACACAAGGGGAAAATAGGGGAACTTTCCATACAAACATCGCTCTTCTATTAGGACGTATGGGGGGGAGCGCATAAAATTCTTTATTTATGTTTAAAAAGAGTTCATTTAAGACGTTTTCTAATTTATATTAAAATTATCAGGTCTTACTTTCGAATGAGTACCACAAATATAGCATAATTTATATTTAATCCTAAAATAAGCGTTTTAAAATTTGTCAAAATGACAGAACCCATTTCCTTAATGAAGGACACCTTCCCAATTCTCATATGCATTTATTTTTCTACCAGATACTCGCCGTAAAATGGTAGAATCAAGCTTATCCTTTGTCAGATCAGGCACTAACCCAGCGAAACCCCTTTCATCCATCCACAGTTGACCACGGGCAGTGCCAGCAAGCGGTCGCAGCAAAACCAGCAGCACAACAATCTGGATGCCTCGATGCTGTCACATCGCGAGGGCACACCCATGGGCGAGCTGACGCCCCACGAGGAGATCCTGTATCTGAGACGCCAGCTGGCCAAACTGAACCGTCGAGTGCTGAACATTGAGATCAACAACGAGCAGCGTATGCAGCGGGAGAAGATTGTGTACTGCTTGGGCCTGGCCTACTTCGTTCTCAAGACAATATTCTGGCTGAATCGCAATTAGGTGAATGGATGAACGGACGAAGACGGTGCTAGGCCACAACACACCCACACAATAACCTATATATGGACACCCCTTTTGGAACATCTTCTTTCGTTTCATTATGACTTCCCTCGTTTCCTTTATTTTGTGGTAAGGCTCTGAGAGAGACTTTGTTTGTTCGTTTGCCATACAACTTTCGTAGTCTAAGCTCCATAATAAATAAGCGCAACACCTTTCTGTTTTGTACACCGTGAAAAAACAAGCAAACAACCCAAAGCTGAGGCAACCCTACTTAATCTGTAAGAACCTGGCACCATTCTAAATTTAAGCTTTAATCTCTACGTGTTTCACCTGAAAACAGCCCCCGAATTCGACCCGCAACCCAATGATCATCATCCCATTGCACTGAATAGATATTGTTTAAAGAGGGTTGTGTTTATGTTTTTAGATCTGTTAATCCCAAAGTGAAGACGAGAAAGAACTCTGATGGTATTTTGTTTGCGATAGCCCATACGATAAATAGTTGAATATATTATAATATAGATAACTACAAATCCCACAAGAATCATTGCATTGATTTTTGCATATAACTAACTACCAGGAAGCGAAAGAAATCATTTTAGAGTTTAGCTATTGAATTCATCATGATATTTAAAATAAAACGTTTAATATACCAAAAAATAAAACCGACATTCTTGTTTTTAATCCAATCCCTTACATTATGTATTTATATAAACTCTCTCATAGCGCTGCTTTGCCTCGCATTGCAGGTGAAGCACTTGAGATAGACTGATAGACGGAAGTCTATTGGGATTGGCCAGATCGATTCGGCTGTTGCTCCAATACGGTCGGAAACAGGGTAACCTGGCTCTACAAGGCTATAAGAATTGTCCTGTGGCCCTTGCCTACCTCGAAAAATCAAAGAAAACGAGATTTTTTCAACGCATTTTAAAAAATGTATTTATTTTATTTGTTTGTTGGTTGTTGGGTTTCCTCATTAAATTATACGTATGTATAGTTATTAATTAAAACTACCGATTAAATGCAATTACATCTCTGCTTTCGCTATACATCTCTTAGCTAACAAGAGGTTTCATTATCTTTCTTTTTTTTTTCATGCAAAACGACGAAAAGACCTGAGCGAAATTTCGTTTGTTTCATTTGCGTGTTGTGTTCTGTGTGTTTTGTGTGTGTCTTTCCCGTGCACCCCCCAGGGATTTCTAGCGATTGCAGATCGATTCGAGTATGAACAATATTTGGAGCCAATCGTATTTTTGTATCATTTTTATTTTTAATGGAATTATGTTATCGTTTACTTTACAACTTTTATATCCAAGATAAATTTTCCTTCAACGCAGCGCCGACTCCTTTTTAATGGGAGCTGGGGGCAGCCGCCAGAAACGAAACTAAAGGGGGGAGAACACCTCGTAATGTGTGCTCGCCCTTCCTCCCCATGCTTTCTTCCTTCTTGGTTGTGTCCTCTTTTTCTCTTTGTATGTATATTGTTTATGATAAAAGAAACGACTACACTATAAACTTAAATTCATAAATTTATAAATACAATTTTGCTTATTTCGTGA
The DNA here is from genome assembly GCA_018904695.1 of Drosophila parvula. NCBI lineage: Eukaryota > Metazoa > Arthropoda > Insecta > Diptera > Drosophilidae > Drosophila > Drosophila parvula. Next base: position 57,601 of record JAEIIG010032367.1, on the reverse strand, counting down.
TCTTTTCCTCGTATTATTTCTGATTTGTTCTTGCAACCGCAATCTCTGGGTTCTTGATACGATACGTTTTAGAAGATACGATCACGAAGGGCTCCGATCGGTCTAATCTATTTAGTGGTGGATTACAGAGGGGTTGCTGGGATGTGTCTTCTGGTGAGGTTGGGTGTGGGATGATGTTGTTTTGCTGCAGCTTGTGTTTGTTGGGTTTTTGTGTATGACTTGGTGGTGATGAATTTTGGAGGGATGTGCTTAAGCGTCGTGCGTCTACTCGCTCTCATCATCCTCATCCTCATCGGAGTCATCCTTCTTGCTCTTCTTCGATGGTTTTTTCGCTGGTTTCGCACGCTTCTTGGCACCGCCGTTGGCAGCACTGCTGCCACCATTGGCCTCAAACTCTTTGACGGCCCGATCGTAGTCGTCCTTGGCCTTAGCAGCCTTGGCCTCCCACTCCTGTTGATAGGTAAATAAATAATTAGTTAGTGGAAGTGTTAATACATTGAAGTTTTCAGGTACTCACCGACTTATCCTTCATTGCCCGCCATAATTCACCACCGCGCTTGGCAACCTCGGTCACCTTAATGCCGGGATTCTCTCGTTTGATCGACTCGCGTGCACTGTTAAGCCACAGCATGTAGGCGGAGAGAGGACGTTTTGGTTTGTCGGCCATGTTTAAGATTGTGATTTGCTTGACAAAATTTAACAAAGTGTACAACTAGGGTTTATTGGCTTCGAGCTGTAATGGGAAACAAGGGTAAATCTTGATGAGCAAAGGTCGACTCTTAATTAAAGAATAATTCTTATTAGAAATAAATAAAAACGACTTTTTTTTAGTTTTAACACATCTTCCTACTTCCTAAGATAACTATAAAATATATCTCTCATAGCTCTCTTAATTTTCGCTCTGCGATTTGGAATTTATACAACACTGACTTGGATGAAAAGTTGTACAGCACCAATTTGTATTTTTAAAGCTACACTAGCATATATATTACAGCTGCAAAACTATACTCCTAAGCCAAAACTAACCGCGAAAAACGAACTCCCCAAACACTCTATAATTGGAAATGTTATGGCACATTACAGTTTCTTTTTCACCGCACACTATGTTCGCTCTCTTTTGTATCAAAAGCAGCAGCGGAGGCGGAGAGGGAGAGGGAGACAGCAAGCCACCATCGACGCAAGCAATGGCGACTCGAAACGAGACAGCTATACACTGCCGTCCGTGTGTGCTCACCACACTGAAAAAATGCGCGCGCGCGCGCGTTCCCTCTATCTGGGCTTGTGATATGTTCCATCTGCCTAAACGCGCGCCACTTAATAATTAATATCAAATTAATTGAACTCCTAGGCCAGAATATGAATAAATGGGGAAAATGCAATCGCTTGGCGAGTTGATAAGGGTCTCTGGCGGGGAAGCAGACGGCTGCCACAGCAGCGAGTGCGAAAGGCGGCGAAATGGCAACACACACATTTTCTGTATGCGATGACTGCCTATGTTGGCTTGGTACAGGCTGCGGCGCGCTCTCAAAAGTGGAAGAAAACGGAAAAATGCCCAGGAAAAGGCAATTTGAGGTACAGGTTTCTCGGAAAAGTCCAATTTCGGCCTGAAAATTCAATATTTAAACGCGCTTTAGTTAATATTAAGGCTGAAATGTTCAACGTGCTTGGGCCTATGCTTGTGGGTGTGTGTGTGTGCGAGGGACGCTCTCTGGGACTCTCTATTTTACCCGCACTGCCAAACCTATCAGAAGTTTATTTAATTATTCAGCAAAGTAAGCACCACTTTGTAGTTGTACAAAATTTTTATGTTTTTTAATTTTTAACTGTTTAACTTTACTTTTCTGTGTTTCAACTATGCCGCTGCGTCTCTGAAAGAAAACTGAACGAGCTGGCGTCGACTGCCAAAAACGAAGGCAGCCGCAGAGCGCTTACACGAACTCTGCCGCAGCGCAGTCGACGTAGGCAGATGCGAAAAGACGAATGCTTGGCTGCGGCAGATGTTCGTGAGAGCAAGAGCCCGCGAGGGAAGTTGTTGGCTTTTGGAGTTTTTGTTCAACTGGAAATTAACAGAATTTGCAAATTTGAATTGATTTTTAATTTCTTAAGGCCGAGAACATAAACAAACAAATTAACTTTATGGAAAACGCCAGCAAAGAGTGTACTCTCTCCGAAACCACGTTCCCGCTCTCTCTCTCTCTCTCTCTCTCTCTCTTCCTCTCTCTCTCGAACCGGCGAATTAAAAGAGAAACGCGCTAAATGCCGAGTAAAAACAAATGCAGCAAAAGAATATCTTATATGAAATAGGGAAAAGGCGCGCGTTTCGTTGGCGTCCAACTAACAATTTGCATGCAATTTGAAAAAACGGCGTGGAAGTAAATTGCGGCGGCGGCCATTTTGAGGCGACAGCTCACCGAAGAAGCAACGAGCAAAGAAAAGAAGTCGAAGTCGAAACCAAAATGGCAACGCTTGCCTTTGCCGTTTGCTTTCTCCTCTCGATTCGTCGTGTGGTACAGCACAGCACACCAGCGTCAATGCTTTGGCACGACCAAGCCAACGATAACGGTGGAAAAAAATTAGATTTTCTGACTTAAATCGCTGGTGGAAAAACACGAATCACTCTGAACACAACTATGCACCAAGTCCATTTCTTTAAACTTATTCTTTGGGTTATATCTTGCACAATGTTCGGGCCACGGGTAGAGAAAACCAACCTTGTTCGTTTCGAGTGTTGAATTAAACTGTACGGATCCAGCGTCTTTCGGTAGAACGAAAGCGAGTAGGTAGAAAATAAGCCGGACGGGCGGCGACGTCGGCGCCAGCAGAGCGGTTGCAGCGATGTCGCTGCCTTTGTGTTGGTGAGAGCGCTCGCTCGCTCTATCCAACGACGACGGCGAGCAAAACGGAGGGCGATAAATGGCATGTAAAAACAAATAAAACGCTAAAGAGGAAATGCGTTTGCCGCGATAATAGACCAACTAGAATATACCTCAGATTAAATGCGTTTTTCAAACGATTTTCGGGAGGCTGCCTACTAAATTTGCAGTACCTACAATTTTTCTTCAGTACACATACTAGGAAGAAAAGGCATCCAGCGCTCTCGCCTTGGCCGCTCTCAGCAGTAGCAGCAGCAGCGGCAGTACATACAGCACAAAGCGACCGAGGGTCGCTTTTTAAAAATGGCGCCAAAATTTATATGCAGTGCTCGCCATACAAAATTTCTGCCAAAAAATTCTAGTTCTTATAAGTATTTATCCTAAAACCGGAGATATTATTATTTTTTGTTATTTACCTTAAATGTAGAAATACTTCCACAGAAAACTCGAAAAATTATACTTTTGGTTCACAGTATTATATTCACAGTATTTGTATTAGAAACTTTAGTTCCAAGTCTTTCACAATCTTTTTGTCTTATGATTATTTCCAAACAAATTTTTTGACAGACCAGTATCTAAGGGCCTGCTAAGACTAGGCTATTATTTTTGGTATTAGATGTTGTTTATTGTATTATATTTTTTTATGTGGGATATTTTTTCTAGTTATTCTCATGAATCTTTTGCTGCTTAATATGAAAACTTTAAAAATAATATTTTCCAAGTTGGACGAATAAATGTAAAACACTCGAGACGGTGCTTTCCGTCATTACGCAACCTTTTTATACTTTATTTTACTACATATTATGTTGAAAATAAATAATATTCATAAATTCTAATCTCTATTAATATACTGTATTTAGTATTTGTACTAAATTAATCCATTGTTTTTTAGCGTTATTTGGTAAAATTAAAGAGTTTTTGCATTCAGAGAATTATTTCCAAACGCTTCTTATTTTTCATAATCCAGTCTTACATTCTTATTTATTTCATAAATATTTATTTTTCAAATTAATCTATAAAATAAATAATGGTAGAAAAATCTTCGGTAACTGTTACGGTTCGCACGGTCTTATGGGCGGCAGATGCTTAGCAGGCATTTTCACACAGCCACAGCGAAAACGTAAACAGCCTCCGGAAAATTCGAACAAAGGACATGACGGTATAAAGTATCCTGGAATTGTCGCTGCAGTTTTTCCTTAACGGTCGAACAAAGGATACCGATGTCACGCGCTGTTGATGCAAGGCCAAGATGCGATGGGAATGAGAAGGAAGCCAGAAAAAAAACCGGGCAGATGATGGAACCTACATACATACATACATATGTACAAACATATGTACCTGGAAACTGCATTCCATTGCAAACCCAGATTGTAAGAGGGGTTAACTCAGGGCAATAATACCGTATTATTGCGAAAACCATCCTGTTAAGATTACCACTGTCCACTAACAGCGGCTGTTAATTAGCCGCATCTGTTAAAACTCGCGATCATTTCTTCATTCTCCTTGTCTACCATCATATCAAGTTTGCCCAAGAGAAAGAGAGCAGTCGCCACAGATAGAGAGGACAAAATCAGCATATAATATCTATGACAACTCTAATTTATTCTCCAGATTTATTGCATACATTTACAACAGTCAAGTTTTGATTGCATTTTGGCTGCACTAGTGACGTCACAGGTTATTGTTTTGGACAGCTCTCTCGCAAAACAGACCTGCGCGGTTCTCTTTTTATCGCTTTGCTATCTCCCTCGGCCTCTCGTGTAGGGGAGCCACAGCAGCAGCGACGAAAAAGCAAAAAGCACGCAATCAGCAAATTTTTGCAATCGGATTTTGCTTGGAAAAAACTTTGTTTACAGGCTTTCTTAAGAGTATTCACGTCTTGAAATCTTCCCTGAACATTATGGAATTAAAACTATGATATCTTGTTTCCTACTCAATGGAAAAGCATTACTTTTCAATGGTTGCTCTTCTCTTTCCCTAGATAATAGAAGGTGGCTTTAAGGTTGATTTTCAATTCGTACGGTAAATTCGTTTCTGCTTTTCTGCCACTTAAGCAGACTGACAAAAGCAAGACGAATACAATGCGAAAACTTCTACAAAAGCAAGATGACGGTAGAGAGCGGAATAAGCCGACATTGCGAGCGAGAAAAGCTAAGCAAAGCAGAAGAGTAGAAAGCAACTTGAAAATCGTCAGTTGGCGCGGAGCAGTTGGACGGTGAGGTTATCGTTGCGTTCGTTCTTTCGTGCTGCCCTGTTTTTTCCAGGGGGGCTTTCAGAAATAAAAGACAGAGATCCAACTTTATCTATTAGTCCGAAACCATGACCAAACCCCCGGTTCCGCCACCAGGATGCGTCATGTTGCCCTTTCGTTTTTCGGATGAGCGCACGCTCAAGTTTGTGGAGCTTTACGGCCGGGAGCCGTGCTTGTGGAACAAGCGTCCCTACTTGAGGCGAGCACGAAACGCTGCCTATCGGCGCATCCAGGCGGGGATCAATGCCGATACGGAGCTGATGGAGTCAATGATCACCATCCAGGGGATCAGGATGAAGATTAAGAACCTACGCACTGGCTACCACCAGGAGCTGAAGAAGATCCGAACCATTCCGGGCTATTCGCCCAAGGCGGCATGGTTTGCCCCGCTCCACGACTTTCTCTATGAGTTCGTTGATACGGTAAGCTATGTTAAATATACATTGTATGTAATCTTATAGCGTTGTTTATAAAGTATGATGGGGATGCTTTAAACTTCAAAGTTTAAAGTAGGGCTTTTTTTAGATACATATGGGCGGTAGTAGGCGAACAAACTGGCAAAGCAGCAAATATAAAAATATTCTTGATCAGCGTGAAACATATTATAATGTTGTCGCCAAATTAGGTAGCTCAATATTTTATATTACTAGGCTCATACGTACAATCGGACGGGCAGACATGGTTAAGCACTTCTGCCTGGTACTTCGTTCTAGAATTCTATTACTCTATGGATACTGAAATTAATTCTTATTTTATGTCTCTGTTCTTTTCCCCAGTCGGAGAAGAATATCAGACCCGTTCCTCCGTTGAAGCGCCTGCAGATTCGTCTTACTAGACTTAAGCCCATTAAGCTGCAGACCGATATTAAACCGGATCCGGAAGAGATGGCTGCTACAGAGAAGCCCCCAGTGCCTACACCACCCTCTCTGTTTACGATTCTACCCCAACCCATGCCCATGGAGCAACCACCAACTCCGCCGCCTTCTTTGGACAAGATAGCCGAACTGAATCTGGCTCCAGCCACGGTTCAGATGCCACTTCCCATATCAGCCAACGGTTCCATGTCGGAGAAGAGCGAAGTTCTGGGAACAACAGGACTGGGATCAGTGTCTGGTTTGGGAAGGGGAACTGGGCTAGGATTGGGAATGGGCTTGGGAATGCGTGGTGAGGATGAGTTTACTTTCTTCGGGTTGAGCGTCGCGGCCCAGATTCGTAATATGCCATTGGATAATGCCATGGTAATTCAGTCAAAGATTCAGTACATGATATCAATGGAGCGTCGTAAGATTAACGGTCAACCCAACGAAGTGGATATGTTTAACTAAGAAAAGCTAGCAAAGAAAATTAGCTTTGACATTCACAAACTGAACTTTGAACCATTTGAAACTCTGATATTGTGAGAAGGAAGGATCTTTAGTTATATTACCAAAAGTGATCTATGAAAACGGTCAACTCATTTGTTGATATGATATCCCCTGGTTCCTTAATAGTTGTGCTTATTTTTAATGAAACTAAAAACTAAGCAAAAACTGATCTGTGAATATGATCCGAAGTCATATATGTATTACATATATCCATGATATTTCCATATACTTAGAAAATTTACTATGCTTAAGAGGGCTTCCAAGCTTCTTGATTTTTTTGCATCATTGCGTTTGAAGCTTTGTATTAATACAAAATATCTTAGTGACATTATAATCTGTATACATATCCTGCATACCGTATAAGTTTATGTTAAAATTAAATAAATATTTCTTTCAAATCATCCAAAAGTGTTGTATTTTATAAAAAAAAGTAGATTCGTGCATTGGAGCAAAAAATTAAATCAAGCCTCCGATAACCATACTAAAGTACGATCGTGTTTGCATCGTACCCATAATTTCCAGTGACAAGTGGTACTAATTTGGTGGCGCTTAATGTGCTACCGCCTGAAGAAAAGCAGAAAAGCAGAGAAGCAGAAACTCGGTGCGAGTGGGAGAAAGCAAACCCGTACTGTACCAGCACAGCGAGGCAGAGCAGAGCTCAGCACGGCAGCGAAGAGAGCAGACCCACAGGCAAACAACACAACCAAACGGCACCGCTGCTCGCTGCTCGCTGTCTCTGTCGACGCCAACAGCAGCGCTCGGCCTTTCTCCCGCTCTCTATGTCACTGTCAATCTCCCAAAGTATTGGTGTAAAATACACGGTTGTGTAAATTACGCGTAAGTGATGTAATGCGCTATGTATGTTTGGGAGATGCAAGCTATATATGTACAAATGTTCATCTGCAGATATATCTACATATATAGTTCGCTTGGGGATATATCTTTTTATTGGGCGATTTGGGCAATTCTCAGCAGGCATGACGCATACACACAAACACGCATCGGGTGAGTGTGAGTGCTCATTAAATGCTTAACGGAGAGAGAAAACTGAGACTCGGAAACCGGACGACGACAGACGACACAACAAAACGCATAGCTGTTATTGTTCTTGTTGTTGCTTATCAGCTTCTGCAGCTCATTTTCGCAACATGGGATAATACTCTAACTGAAGATACCCTACCCAGGAAATCGAACTCAACGGCTTCGTTTTTGTAGCAACCGATCATATTGATGGACCCTTCTCTGAACTTAAGACTGAACTACAGGTGCAAATCTCTATAAAGGGTAAACATTTTTCAAAATATGATTAATTATTATCTATTTATATTTTAGATCAAAAGAAAAGCTGAAAATAATGTATCTTCAATATTTCTCATTTTGGGAAGATACAATATTTTGTAGCATACTTTCGGACAGTATTCTAATGGATTCAATTTCATTGGCAACATTAATTGATACATTTTAAGATGAATTCATCTATTTCAACCGATTTTGTTCTCAAAAATTATACTTATGTGGCTAAATTTAATGTTTAATATACATACGTGTTTTTTTTTTTCAAAATGTTTTTAGCCATGAAGGGTTTGTGTTACAGAGCTAACTCGCTCAAATTTCCACTTCTCTCTGCAGTAGATTTTTATGCGACTCAACAAAATTTAATTCATCATTCCTTCTTTTAATCCTCTTATATAAAACATATTTTGATATTGCAACTAAAATGAATAAATAATAATAATAAATAATAATAAACATTTTCAAGCCAAAGCAAATAAACTTATTTAGCTTATTTCAATTGATTTACTATATCATTGGTTTTTGGTTTTAGGCTTTAGATTGAGTTAGATGTTTAGAATATTTTGTTTTATTTTTATAATTATTACAAAATCATAACTTTTAAACACTAATAAGTTTTAGAGCTGAAAAGACAACAAAGTCTTAGAAAAGTAGTCTAATGATAATTGATCACTACTCTTAAACATTTTAAATTGGTTCTCATTTTACATTCTTTGGTAAATTATTATTTGCTATTATTATTATTCATTTAGAATTATGTTTTACACGTTTTTTTGTTATATATATTTTTTAAATGATTATTTTATGGATTTTCTTACGTTAGTTTTCCCCAGAGACACCTCCCAGAGTGCTCCCCGCTGATACACATTTCCAGACACACACACACACACACATAGAGGTTCACTTTCGCGCTTCTCGCTTTAAATTGGGTCACAAAGGAGTTGGAGTCCTGCGCCTGTTCCTGGTTCCTGGTTCTTCCGAATCCTTCTCTGGCTCCCCCCTCCCGCTCATCTCCTGTTGCTTCGCTCTCATGTTTTCCCAGCATCGTTTGCAATAATAGGCGCCGTGGAATGTGCTGAAGATACTGAACTTGGCCGTGGATTCGGAATGGGGGGATATTATCCGTACCGTCCAGTTGCTCTTTGTTGTTGTTGTGGCTTTTAGCGGCCGGCGAGCTTTACCCAAACACAGGCCAACACACCCGCATAAAACAACAATAACGGAGAGTCAATGCAGACGAATCACAGTGGGTACCCTGTAGAGAGGATACTGTTTTGGGGACTTACGTTATTCCTTCCAAAGTCACTTTCCAGTGACACTATATCGCTTGTTTACTGTGTTTTGCGAATTGCCATCTCTCTCTTCAGCTTTCCCCTTTGAATTCGCGAACATGCATCAGCTGTTCGGCAGAAACGAACGACGCGAGGGTGGAGGAGGGGGCGTGTGGAGGAAGAGACAGTAGTGAAGGCAAGACAGAGACCCAAACAGAACCAGAACGGAACGCATTATGAGCAAAACGCTTGACGCCTTCAGCTTTCGATATGAGTGCAGGTGTGCTCGAGAGCAGACAAGCTACCACCTGTTAATCGAGATTTAAGGGAGCAGAGGTCTTAGGTAAAGGTTGAAAGATCTCTCTTATCAAAAATTATCACAGATCACACAGTGTCAGAAGAATAAATTGTTCTAAATATATTTGTTTACTAGTCTTTAGATATTCTGATCAAATAATACGTTTTCTAAGGTAAGGTAAGTAGTAACTGATCAATTAAATATTATTAAACTAGTCTTAATGCCATCGGAAAATATTAAAATAACGTATTAAATGCAAGGTAAAAGAATGTCTTCGATTCTATTAAGAATTTCTTATGATTAGCGCGTATTTCGTGTCTTAAACTATATTTCATTGATGGGATCCTTCTAAAAGTCGACATTTTCTCCTGAAGTTATAGATTTACAGCAAACATTGTATGATTTAAAGAGGATATTTTATAAGAAAAATCATCTAAAGGTTTCTTCCCATAGAAAGTAAGTACTCGTACTTCTTCTTATTGTTATTATTGATTCTTATTTATTTATTTCAATATTTTTAAGAATACATAACAAACCCTTTTAATAAATAAATATTTAAGTTTCTAAAGGCAGGACATGATTATAACAACTAAACGATATGCGTTACTAGAAGTGGCGCCAAAATAAAGTTATGTCACCTACCCCCCGAAGACCTCCAGACCTAAAACGTAACGGTAAAGGCGAATCCCAAAGTGTATTTAGTCCATATGGCAAGCATATTGCATCAAGGAGGATAAAAAAGGCGTCGCAACGTTGGGGGGAGCGGCAACAACAAGTGCCCCGTGGTAAGGAGTCCGCAGTGTTCATATTCCCTAGTTCGAGCGGGACTTTTGCATCCTGCTGTGCGCACTTCAGTCTCCTGATTGTCTGCACAAGGATGCTGTTGATGTACTCAGTTCAGTTCAGTTCAGTTCCATGAAAGGCACAAAATATTCGTACTCGTACTCCTTCTCAGCCCAGCTGCAATCCAAGCCAAACTGTATGTGTGTGTTTTTCGCAGGCAATAATAAGTATTCCAAGTCCAGGCAGCAGGAATCATCAACCTAAGCTGGCTAAGCAGGGTCGAGCTGCTGGTAGCAGGAAGGACGAAGGACACATCAGAAGGACCGGGGCTCTGCATACTCCTCTTAAGCCATTACCAAGATGAAAAGTTGCTGCAGAATATGGCAGCCAGAAGGAACGTGCCCGAGTTTTATATAGGGTATGGCGAGCATATGTTTTCTCTAAATACCTTCTAAATAGTTAGAAATTGTATTCAACCTAAAAAAAATATCAGCTTAGAAAAATATATACCAATTTCCAGAGCACACATGGGCAGATCCGAATGCCAGAAGCTCCAGATAGCTTTGAGAAGTTCTGTATTAGCCGATATGAAAATTCCCTTGTTTAAACATTCAATTCTGGAAATATATGTGCATCTTTAGATGCTAGAGCCTATGTATGTACATATGACCGGCTTTGATCAGCTAGAAAACAATGTCAAACCCCGCGGAAGGGTCTAAGATTCCTATGTACAGGATTTGATAGGCCCCCCTATGGTATGTACTCCTCCTAGAGTATCTGGTCTTCGGTAGGGATTGGTATACACGCATGCAGGCAGGCTCGTTATATCCACATCCTGTCAACTGAACGCCTCATGCGTCCCCCACTTTGCCTGCTGCTCGCTGGCTGGCTCTCGGCTCGTTAGCTTTCGTTCGTTTTTGCATACATATACTCCTTCACTCCGCCCGGGAGCGAAGCCCTGCTCGAAAATTGCCACCACCGAAAGGCAGGCCAGCCAGGCCTCTCACCTCCCAGGAACAACGGCAGCAGCGGCAGTAGCAGAGTCGCACATTCAGCCCGAAACCAACACCAAGCCATATAGCCTCACAGTACCGCCCATCCCCCTGGATATTTTCTGACTCTCGCTCGGTGTGTTACACAGACACGGCTGAAATGAGACGACAAACAGCCATAATAATCGACCGACCCACTAGGCACGGTGGAACCGAAGGTTCCAAAATCAGAGGAATCTGGAAAGTATATTCGTAAATTAATCCGGGATATAGAAGTTAGATCCGAAGTAGTTGCAGGAGCTGGTCAAAGCAACCCCTTCTTTTTGTGGTAGGCAACCCTGAGTTGTTTTTGCTGCGAGGTCAATGATCTGTAAAATAAGGACGTTATCCTGCTTGTCCGATCAAAGGATACAGTTGCCGCTGGTAGAACAGGATATTTGCATTTCTGTTGATCTTGATTAATGGAGGTCTTCCGGCATAGGGTAACAATATAAATATTTGTTTATTTCCCTATTAATAAACTTCGGTTTTAAATCAAAACCCACCATTAGTAAGGTTTAAAGGGTTTTGGGATATTTTATTTTTGTACTTAATCATTAGTTTCTTAGGAAATTAATTTATTTACAAAGATATTATAGATTTAGACAGTTTTTAACTTGATATCTTTCCATCAAACATTAATATTTAAATAGCTGGCAAAGTTTTTTAGGATACAACTTATTGTATAACGATTTCTCTTCTTGGTTTAGATTTAGATTATACTTAAGATGTTCCCACCAATTGTCTCCTTAAATTGCATCAGTTATCAGGATTCAGTATCTCAGAATCTGTTTAATCCGCTGATTAGTAACCATGTTGTCCCACTGCCTTGGCACACACCCTACACTGAAACGGAGCGGGCGCTTCGATTTCATGGTTTCATGGATTTTCTCTTCAGCTACGGATACAGATACAGCTACAGCTGCAGCAGAGGCGACGAAGGCAACGGCAGATACAGATACAGTCGCACGAGTATGTGGAACGACACGTACAACGGCCGCCGCCGTCTGTTTGTCCCTCTCTCTCTGTCTCTCAACGCGTTCGTTCGCTTCGTGTTTTCAGCCAAACTACAGCCGTTGCTGCCCTGCTGTACTGCGGTCTGTGGCCTGCCTGGCAGCGTCTCTATAGAGCGAGATACTCGCACAGGCGGCGAGCGAACGACCGAAAGACCGAGCGAACTGTCGAAAAACAGGCGGATCGGGTCGACTCGCGTAGTGCGCTATCCGGTGGCCCCAATACGCTCCGCTGATTGTCAGTTGACTTGATAAGATACAGCGACTTTGCAACATCACAACATCTGATGTCATTTCGCTGACGAACCTGTGTCTTTTTTAGTTTTTAAGTCGAATATTTGAATCCCCCTGTCTTGAAATAAATTCCACTAATTGAAAAATGTTCATTTGAATATTAGGATCCCTGATTTGTTATTATTTTATATAAAAACTACGTACATGATTCTATTAATGTTTTAAATAGTTATTTTCTAAATATATATGTATATAAATATATATTAGTATTTAGAAATTTAAATATTTATTCTAGGGAAATAGGTTTTCTAGGGTTATCCCAATACTAGATGTCTACCCCATTCATATTTTAAAATAATCGCGTTATTCCTGTTATTTATAATAAGTCAAAATCTCAATCCAATCCAATTAAAGATTCAAATTCCGAGTCCCAGAGCTAAAAACTATTAAAATTTGAAAATATATAATATATTCTATTTCCAATGAAATTTCGAACAAGTTTAATAACATTTTCTGAATTATTCAGTTCCGATAAGTTCAAGTTTCCATGTACTATGCATCCCACACATGTTAAACATTTTCTCGGGAACTAAAAAAAGCTTATATGTTAACTTGTAATTAAATTATGCGAAACATTTACATATTATCTTGGGCTTATTGAATTCTTTACCAAATCCCATACCAAGTAAACCCCTCCCTAGTGGTAAGAACCATCCGAAATGTTACGAACAGCTAAGATTTTATTCATAATTGGGTAATATTCAGACAAAATTTCAAATATTTCGTATTTATTATTAAATTTTAATGAAAATTTAATCAGAATTAAATAGGTAACCAAGGTCCCCAACAAATCTCATACCAGGTAAACTCCATCCTAGTGTTAAAAACCATCAAAATGTTTACCACAATCTCAAATATACCTTTAAAATAACGTAATCGTCCACAGATACTACCCAAAATATGGAATTTCTAATAAAATGTTACCCAAAATATATATGGGATTTAAAAGTTTGTGAAATCACCTACTGAATGTCATACCAGGTACACCCCATCCGAGTGTTAAAAATTTCACCACCGAGGCAAAGAAGCGAACATGAGGCCGGGGCTGGCCAGACAGGCGGCCATACTGTGCTCGGTCTCGGTGCTCTGGCTCTATGCGGCGCTCTTGCTTTGCTTTGCTGGCTGGCTGGCTGGTTGGCTTGCTTGCTGGGCGATACGATACCGCCACTCTGCCCCGCCACCGCTCCCTGCCGCCGTTGAGCTGCCTGCCAGCCAGCCGCCTGCCTGTACTGTGTTCATATAACGAACGAGCTACCCATACATTGGCTTTGCCTCGCCACCAGACCAGCCGGGCCAGATACACACGGACGCGTATCTGTGAGCTACTCGGGGCACACATACAGGCAGAGATACAGATACTCGTACTGGCGCTCGTACTGGCCTGCGTTTGCGTCGTTCTCGTGCTTCGTGCGGTGGACTGGCTGGCTGGCCTGTATGGGCTCTATGGCCTGGCGTTCACTCTGTGTATTTGATATTCCAAAGGCAAAAGCTGTACTACGTACCAGCCAGCGAGCCAGCGACTTGAGTTTTAGTGGAAGAAGAAAATTTTATAAAGTGAACAAACAGAGGCAGCCCGAACGAACTGAACGCTGAACTGAACGCAGAACGAGCTGCCTGAGATTTTCGCCTGATACATTTTTCGGGGGACTGCAATTAAAACGCAAATTACGCGACATTTTCGTACGGGTGAGTGTCAAGTGTTTCACTACGATTGATCCGTCATTGTATCGCCTTAATTATTGGGTATCTTGGCCAGCGCCAGCGTGGCCATTTATTATATAAATTTTGCAAAAGAAAGACAGCAAGAATATAACCAAAAACGACCCCAATTTGTGCGGTCCGATGGCAAGGCAGCGTGGGTTATTCCACTATAGTACGGCTATAGTCTTGGTGCCATATATTGGTGGAGAGCCAGTGGCAGTGGCTACGTTCTCGTATTGGGATTCAATTTTTGAATGGAGGGCGGCGCGCGCCAAATGTATTGACGGTTATTTTTTGAATTTCCTATGAGCATTCGCTGATTACCCAATCGATTTGAGAATCTCTGCGCCCTGTAAATGTCAAATCAATATTGTAGGTTAAATATTTTATGGAAAAATCGCACACACAATTTGATGGTTAAAAATTACAACAAAAATACGAGCTTAAAAAGTTGTACGGCTTTTATGCTAAGAGGAGAAAGAGATACGGAGGGGTAAAGAGGAGTAAGTACTTGAGTTTTTTTAAATTAATTTATTTTTTTGTATATTTCTGCGGGACGTTAGGGCGGTACAGGTGGGCGGGCAGTTAAGGTTTTGCTTTACATATATACTTCATATACATATATACCTATGTGGGGGGTTTCTGTGGAGGGAGGGGGTATAGGGGAGTGATGAGTAGAGGGGGCAGAGCGGCGCCGCCAAATACTACTGGCATTTCGTTCGCACAGCGCTCAGCGCTCCGCTCCATGCTTTTTATATGGGCAGCGTACAGTCGCGGCAAAAATAGTCGGGCATGTTGCGCATGTTTATGGATTCCAATAGGGGTGGGGGGTCTCAGATAAACATAAGTAGAGTAGGAGCCCCCTTCACTCCCATTCAAGTGCTTTTCTATGCTAAATGAATTTCTTTAAGTGTCTTATTAGTAAGCAGTGGGGCTTGGCTTAATTTAAATATAGGTTTGGTATAACTTTGTAGGCTGATTATTTCCCCATATTTAAATTTAGAGAGTTTTATAAAAACCTAAAATAATATTTTTTAACTAGATTATTTTTATTTATTAATTTAAATTTTTTTTTTATATTTTTGAAGAATGTTTTTAGATTGAGATTGAGATAATTAAAGAGCTTTGAAAAAATAGGAAACTTATCTTAAATGTAGAAGGAACCTACATAAGTAGGCCTCAATTAAAATGTTACTTTTATAAATTATTTACATATATTACAATTTGCGATATTTTTTTTTAACTATAAAATTGTCACAAGTCCAAATACCACAAGTTCAAATTTTTAAACATCCCCCTCTTTATAATTGCCGAGAAATTAACTTATATTGCTCTGGGGCAGCCCCGCCAATATTGCCCGCCTCCAGTGTGCATGCGCTGTACTGGAGAGTTGCCTCTCGGCTGGCTGTCATTTCGCCGGCCGCCAGTGTACGGCCACGCGAATTATATGGCCGGCTGTATGCAGACCCGAAGAGACGCCACTGTGCGCATACTACAGTCGCCTACCCTTGGCTGCCGTCGAGGAGAGCTGCGAACTGCTGCGAACTGGGAATTTGCTCTGGCTCTGTGTGTTGGTTGGTCGGTCGCTCGACGACTCTCAGATACAGATACTTTTGTATGCCTGCCTGTACGTACGTACTGGCTGCTCTGCTCTGCTCTACTCTGTGCTGTGCTGTGCTGTGTGTTATTTGATGGTCTCGCTGTTCGCTCGCTCGCCCGCCCCTGCCCCGGAAACCTCCCTCGACCGACGACCGACCGCCTGCCTGCCTGTGTGTTTCTGTTTCGGTTTCGGTTGGGTTTTGCTATAGCTCAGTAGCCTGGTACAGCTGCTTCAGTTGAATTTCAGTTCAGTTCGCCTTCCTATAGACGCGTCGCCGTCGCAGTGAGTCGATTTCAGTGCGATTTTCACAGTAGAGGCAGTAGAGGCAACACAGCAGAGCCCAGTACCCAGTGCCAGTGCCCAGTACCCAGTACCCAGTTACCAGTCGCAGTCCAAAATCCCAGTATAAAGTGAAGTAAACACACGGAGGCAGAGACACAGGAGAAGGCAAAGTACGTACGTTGATATGGGCTATATGAACATTTTTCATACGATTTTTGTGAGGCACTTACACTCGTCGGCAAATTAGTTGGTCCAGCTAATAATCCACGATTGATTGAGTTCGGTTATGTGTTCAAGCAATTAGGAAATTGAGCAAGAAATACCTGATATTTGGCCTTGTTTAAGCAAGTAATTACTGAGATTTTTCTTGGTGTTTTCTGAGTGATTAAAGTTTAAGGAATGCTAGTTTTAATTTCTGTTAAAGTCGAAGTCATGTGCTTGAAGAAGAGATTGTATTATTTATGCAATTTCAAGGAAATGCGTCAGTGGAATAAGTGTTATTATAGGTTGTATTGATGATATGATATTACGTTCTTTATGTTTTCATTTTTTATTTCAATTATTTAAGAAGTTTTTTATTCTTCATAAATCTGGTAATGATAAAATCTGACTCAGAACTTTTCCATGGGACATTTTTAGCAGTTTTGATAGTGATAAGTTTTGCATAAATAAGTCAAAGAAAAAAAAACATATAGAAGGAATATAGTAGGGTAATTATACATTTATGTAGATATTATTATAGGTTAGATCTTTTATTTATATCCATTTATTTACTAAAAATATTTCTTTATTATAGTTTTTGCCTGAAATTTCGTTTAATAAATTTTAAGTTCCGATTGCGGCTTGGCCAGTGTCTTTGTTGAGTCTGCCGGGGCACATTCTCCCACCGAGTGCAAGTCACTTGCCCGTCGCACCTGTTTTTGGTGGGGCATTTTGATTTCCGATCGGATTTGGGTCTCTGCACCTTTGGGAAATGAGAAATATAGGCAAGGGCCACCCACCTGTCGCCAATAGCGAATTCGCTGGGTTTTCAAGGCAGTTTGCGTTGGGATCTAAGTGTGATTGGGTGGCTTAATCCTATTTTTTGGAACTGAAAGCAGGATAACGAGTAACTGTGATGACTTATTTATTTCTTAGGACATATTTTAGGTTTCCAATAATACCATTTGCAGAAATAATATTTTGTAGTTGAATTCGGAATTAAATTTAAGGTTTAAGAGCGTTTTTTAGATTTATTTGGTTGCATTTATTCTTATTAGAGGTTTTCACTTGATTTAATGATAATGAAATGATCTTTATTTACTCAAGTTAGGTTGTATTTATTCAAGTATACATCGGATATGGCTGAAAATATCCTTTTGATCCTTTTGGATCTTCGCTTAAACTTCTTCTTTCTTTTTCACTTTTACTTCTATTTGCTGGCATTTGATTGTATTGTGTTTTTATTCACGCCCGTGCGCGTGTTATTTTATTTTGTTGTTTTTTAGCGCTTTGCGTGCTGCAGTCTCGAGTGCAAACTAAAAATGGCGCCAAAAGTTTTGTTATATAGCCTCCCCGCTCGCACACACACAGTCACAACAGAGAGAGAGGGAGCGAGAGCGCACAAAGCTTCTTCTTCTTTGGTCTCTGTTCTGAATTTTACAGTTACAAAGCTCTTTTCGCGCCAATTTTCCGTGCTTCCGTGCCTCCTAATCGAGCATGTGAGATATAGGGCTTAATCTATGGGGGAGATAACGGTAGTTTCGTCAAAAGTCTCGTGCGATCATCAGGTTTGCCGCTCTTTTTCCGCCGATATCATGGTAGATAGAGAGTGAAATAGAGTTACTCTGCGATACCTGCTGACGTAGGATACTAAGAAGAGAGTTTTAAAGGGATATATTAATAGGAATATGTTTTTAAAGAGATATTTATTATACCAAACCTTTGTAATGATCTTATTTGACTTTGTGTTTCCATCTGTATTTTACTAAGGTTAGTTAGTGATGGAATTTCTATGCTATTTTACATTTTATGGTATATTATTTTACCTTATAAATCAATAAAAAAGTTTGGTCGTAATTTAGAATACTTATTCGCTTAGTTGTATATTTAAAAACTCATACATGTTATTACTTCAAAATAAGAGGGCACAAGGTGTTTTTTTAACAATGTTTTTGTTTAAAGCAAATTCATCCGTTATTGAATCTGAGCCATTAAAATATAAGCCAACTTTACTATCAGTCAATGTTGAAGTATTTCTTGGTAAGGAAATAAATTCGGTTTAATTTGCAAACTGCAACCCTTGCACTTAATTTATTATTCTGTCATTAAATGTTCTCAATTAATAACTTATTATAAAAAAGCAGGCAGCACAGACGCCATCTGCTGCGCCTTTTTGCCTTAATAATTCCGTTATAATGCATGCTGAGGCCATGGCCTATCCTTTGATTTTTGCCACGACTGTACATACACAGCGAGAAACGGGGGATGCAGAACGAAGCACCAGGAAGGGTCGTTAAGGCGCGCTGTATGTGTACCCGTTCAAAAGTCACCACTGTGCGTTCAGAGCGTTCGCTCTCCAAGGGAAATATAGAAGCACATAAAGCCAGTTGGTTCCAGTGCGCAAATCCCTGGGAAAGTATCTACCCTAAAATGCTGGTTCTGCGCACAAGCTTCGTTCTGCTGGCAGTATGTTTCGTTTTCGTCCTGGCTGGCTTGCTGGGTGGTTGCTACTGCTGCCGCCCTTCTGCCACCCTGCCTCCCTGCCTCGTTTCGCCGCCTAACGGGGCATTAAAAACACACGCCATAAGCACACACATATTCGCGTCGAGATAAGCGTTGTCAGTTTGCCTCTCAGTTGACGTCAACGCCGCTGTTCCAGTCAACGGCTCTGCTGCAGTCGCAGTCTCTGTCTCAGTCGCTGCCTCAGTTGCAGTCGCTGCCTCTGCCAACTGCCACTGTTTCCAATTCAATTTTTAGATCGACAAAATGGGCAGTTCTTTGGCAGGCTTTTCGGGTTTTTCCTGCCCCTTCATTTCGTATTCCGTTTAATGTCCTTTGTGTGTGTCCTGTGTCCTTCCATTATGCCATATATCTGCACTGCCAAGCTTGCCACACGTTGCGTATGCGTAATGTGCGCTACAATGCGGTCCATGCTGCGTATACGTAATATTTTGGGAGAAATATCAAAGGTTTGGCTAGACAAATTTGTTTTTGGGGCCTAAAAAGTATGTTCTATTATGAAATTAACAATGCGGTTAATATAAATACTCAGTAAAAACCCTATTTCTGCCTCTCAAATAAGAAATCCTTTTTGAAGTGTTTTAAAGTCCCATCTCCTTGTTGCAACCATATATCCTCCACTTCTGCCCTGTTCTGCCACTTGAAAAATGTTTTTGCCTTGTTTTGTCGGAGCCAAAGTGCCAAGCTCACAGCGCAGAACAACAGATACAGATACAGATGCATTTTTGGGGCCAACAACTAACCAAAATATATATACACATGCACACAGACTGGCGGCGGGAGGACATGCTTTTCGCTTTCGATTTTCTGGGTGGACCTCACCACCCCATACTCCCGAGCAAGGAGGAGGCCTTATCCTGACTGCATCACGTGTTGCCGCAATGTGCGGAGCCATCCATCCGTCTGTCTCTATGCTGCGTGTGCCTCGCGTCGAACTAGCAACAATTTTGCCGCCGTTTTCCCTGTTGCTCCTGGACACAGGATGTGCATGCACAGAAGGAGGAGGAGGGTAGCAGAGGGCCTGATTGATGGCGACACTCCTGCACTTTCCCCCCCGCTGTGTGCAGTTCCTCCTCGGGTGCTGCTACTCCATCCGCATCCTTCACAGCGATTTCGAGTCGTTTGTTAACCCAATTCACGTCGTTATGCTGGCTCCAGGACCCCCTTCGTTGGCTGCCTGTCGATGTCTCGTGCATTTTGCGCTGAATTCCGGATTTAGGTCAAGTGCATAGCTTATGGCCGTTGTTTGGGGGCCAGAGTGTCGTCGTCGTTGTCGTCGCTGTCGCCGTTGCCTCATTTGCATGCCTTTTCCCAGCTGATTTGTGTCTAGAAAAAGGGAGGATAAGGCGCCGAGTCGAGTTCACTGGCTCTGCGAACGAATATTCCTTCGAGGACAATGACCTCTTTGCCTTGTACATAATGCCAATTAAATAGGGAGCTCATATAACATATGTAAAAAGAGGCAATTGGCAGCCACAATTAATCGGAAATGTACATAATATCGCTGCCATAAATAGCAAATATGTATGTACTGGGGGCTATCATATACATAAAGCCGCAAGGATTATGTATTAAAAGTATAAGGTATGGGGATTGCAGCTCCTGTGCGTCGTCGGTGTGTGTACAGGCAGAAATATTTAATTGATGCCTGATTCCCGATGCCTGTTCGTGTACAGCCGAAAATGTATTTATTGTACATACTATATATTAAATAGAGTTGGAAGGTAGAGCAAAAGGCAAGGATTTCTGGCAGATAGTAAAATATGGAGTTATTCTTATAATTTAATATTTATGAGCATTTAGATTGCAGTAAAAAGTTTAAAATAAATCAAATCTGAAATGGAAATGTAGTTCAGACTAGATATTATAGTATAGATGCATAGATGTAAGCCCAGCACAAATCACCTTCACCCTTTACTGAATTGTCTCCCTTTTTTCTTTCGATTTTGCAGTCTGCTTAAGAGCTCAGACCTCAATTTTTCTTCGATAAAGAAGCCGAAGCCAAACAAAGCAACAAATATGAGTGGAGACCGCCCGAAGCGCCCATTGTCGGCCTATATGCTCTGGCTGAATGAGAACCGCGAACAGATCAAGAAGGACAATCCCGGCAGCAAGGTGACAGACATTGCCAAGCGTGGCGGTGAGCTGTGGCGTGGACTGAAGGACAAAACTGTAAGTAGATCGAAGCAAATACTCTCTCTAAGCGAATACTAATTCCTTTCAAATATTTCTGCCTCTTTAGGAATGGGAACAGAAGGCCATCAAGCAGAAGGAGGAGTACAACAAGGCGGTGAAGGAGTACGAGGCCAACGGCGGAACCGACTCTGGAGCGCCCAAGAAGCGAAAGAAGGTGGCCGCCAAGCCAGCCAAGAAGGCCAAGAAGAAAGAGTCCTCCGAGGAGGAGGAGGAAGATGAGAGCGAGTAAAATGGGCAACGTTTTTTCTGCATAAGTTTTAAAATACATTTTATTAATGTAATTTTTTAAGTGACAAAAAATAGAAAACCAACACAAAAAACTTAATTAAAAACTACAAAAAAATATAAGAAAAAAGCAAGAAGAAAATGAATTAAGACCCTCAAATCTTTAATCTTTAAATATGTCCTAAATCACACACACACAACAACAACATCCAACATAAACCATAAAAAGAGAAAAACTTTAGCCCCTGTTCTTTATCTTCTACATAAATATATATTCTAGGTTTGTACGTATAAATGTAATTACATAATGTAATTAATTAATACATTTGTCATTAATTCTCCTTAAAAACAAACACACACCGAGCCCCTTTTTAGCCACTTTCGGATTGCATCAAGTTATTTGGATTTTCGAGTCCTTCGATTCGAAAGCAACAAAGTTATATATATACATACATTTTAAACTATATATATATATGCATAAATATATATATTTAAATATATATATTATGTAATTGAAAAAGGAAGAAAAAATATGTAATTGTGAATGTAGAGCTGAATGGAATATTTAAAACAAACAACAACAAAAAAATATATAAAAGAATTGTGAAAACCAGACGACGACTTTCTCGGGGCTTTGTTCGGGAATTGGGTAAAAGCTTGGCCAATTAGGAGCTTTTTTGGGTCAAGCAGAGCTTCTTCTCAACTTATGTTTTATAGATTTCTAATGGAAATATTTATTTAAATTATCTATTTATATTTTTAAAATATTTATTTAAATTAATTGTGTCTGCCAAAGTTAGAAGTTGCCACCTTTACTCTACTGAAACGGTAGCGTTGCGCATTTGCTGCAGATACCCATTTGTATCTTTATTTATTATTACTTTATTTATTTATTTCATTTTTTTTTATTTAAGAATAAATATTAGCAAAATGACAAGGGCATGTGGTTTTCATTAATTTAAGTATTATTTTTATATAGCTAATTTGCATACCTTTTTAAATTTTTCCACTTCCAACAATTTTCCTTCGACTTTGCACCACTGTAAGTTTTGGGAGCCGCCAAAGAGCGCCTGCGTTACTTTTGTTTTGGACTAACTACTTTTTGGTCCCGCGCTTCATTGTCCAGTTTATCTTCTCTGCCAAAGGTGACTGGATGATACATCCTTCTCTGCCAGGACTCTAAGAGGATCTCTTTATCCAAGGAAAAGCAACTGTCTTGGCCAACAGGAAAAGTAAGTTTCCTTTGAGAATTCACACCCAATCGCAGTTTAAGTTTTACCAACTAAAAAATGCATGAAAAACCATGCAGCGAAGAAATTGTTCAAGTTAAATCAACTACCTGTTGAGCTTTTTCTGTTAACAAAACAAAGGAAAACCGAGAAGAGGCAGCTGGAAAAATCAATAGAGCATACAGAGCATATGGCTGATAGCCATATACGAGTACATATAGCAAGCCGCGTAGATAACACTCGGATAAGGTCAAGTGCATTGCGTTTTGCGTGTCTACTCAGCACATTAATCATACGCCATGTGCAACACGCGACAACACTAAACGAGTTTCTGCTACTTATAGGGGGAGGAGGACCAGCGACTGACCCTGAACCCTGAGCCCGGCGACACTGAACTTGCTCCACGCCACTAGGGCTTATTGGTTTTGAGCCAGAATGTCCAGCATGGCACGCTTTCGGAAGGTAAGTTTAATTGCCTAAAATATTGTTGTTTAATTCGATCAGGGGAAGAAGTTTCTTAAGAGACAATAAAATATAGGGAATGGAAATAGAAAGTTAGGCAGTTCAAAGGAAAAGGTTCTAAGGGATATATATAATATATATAAAAATATAATAACTCTTTTCTTATTTTTAGAGGTACAAAAGTATCAGCAAAATTAAACGAGGTTTATTTTTATTCATTTAATTTATTACTCGTTTCCCAGAGTATGGTGAGTCTTATTACACATCCTAGAGATGTTTGCAGATTGCTTGAAAGAGTGTACTTTTCGAGTTATTATTTCCTTAGAAATATTTATTTGATTAATTTTTATTAATTTTTTATTTATTCTTTTGCTTGGTGTGTGTTTAGCGGGTTTTACCCAAGCTCTTAATATTTATATGCTGGCCTTAACTTTTTCTACAGACCTTAGTCAAAGTTCACGTTTTTTATTTGCCAGACTTGAGTTCAAAGTAGTTTTGGCAGGACTCGGGAGTTCAAGGAGAGTTTACTTTGTTAGTTGAACTTGGCTTGTATTGACACGAGCTAGAGCTAAGACTCTACCATATACTAGAAAGATATAGCAGACGGATAGATAGCTAGATAGATGAGCTATTGGCGTTCCAATTGGGCAACTGGTTAACTGGCGCTTGTGCGGGCACAATTACCATGCGGATCACACTCGCTGGCCCCCTGTTTTTGTTGTTTTTATTGCAATTGCGTGCTGCCTGGTTCGCCTTGTTTTTATTTATTTTCATTTCGCATTTTTGTGTATCTTAAAAACTTAACCAACGACGACCCTCGCTGAAATGTGTGTTGTTCATTTGCAGGTGAGCAGCAGTCCCAGCGAGGAGCTCGAACCGGAGGCGAGTGCAGCGCTGCTGAAGTCATCACCGAATATACTGGAGAACTTTGCCTACGACGAGTTTCATAACCATCAGCGGCTCAAGCGCATGGCCACCTCACCCAACTCGGGCTCAGGCTCTGGCTCCGGCTCATCTAGTTCCACCACGGCGTCCACCTCGTCGAGGCGGGAGCCCAAGTTCTGTGACACTCTGGAGCGGCATGCCTTTATGCGGAATGTGATCAACACCCGGCCGCAGCAGCAGCCGGAAAGTGTGCGCCGCTACTCTAGTCCCGGGGAGAAGGAGGCCCAGGTGCGCCGCAGCTTGGAGGAGATCACCAAGGATCTCAAGGAGATCGAGCAGTTTGTCAGCGCCACCGAGGAGCTGCTGCAGAAGGAGAAAGAGCAAGAGCAGGTCCTGTACTCCGCCTCCAACAAGGAGAACAAGTCACCGAGTCCCATCAAGAGGGTCACCTACAAGATTAATGCCTACAAAGCTCCTCCACGACGTCATCGACCTGGCAGTCCCAGGTTCTACCACTCCCGGCTGTACTTCAGGAATGGCAGGATCGGTTGTGTGGAGTCCACGGAGCACCAGAACAATGTGGGCGCCACTCATGCCCTGGTCAAGCACATCCTGCGGCATGAGAAGCCGCTGGTCAGCCCAGACAGCGTGCGGAGAGTCCTGGAGCCAGAGAGCTTCGAGATGGTTCCTCTACCAGGAGCAGCTGTTCCTCCTGAGATTATTCCTGATCCCATAGCCCTTCAAAGAGCAGAGGAACTGGCTGCAGCCACGGGTCAGGTGGTGCTGCCTAAGGAGGAGGAGGATGAAGAGGATCAAGAACAAGGAGACTCCCAACCCATTATAGACGAGGACGAGCAGGATGTCCAGATCTGCTACAACGAATCCCCGGAGCTCCAGAACGAAGATCGCAACGAGCGATCCCAGCGAACACCGTCCATAAACGAGAGCGAGATCGTCGCTGTCGGGGAGCCGGAAACGGATGTTAATGTGGACATGGACCTGGAGCACCGCAAGCCAAGCAGTGCCGGGAGCTTGGATTCCCAGGGCCAGCAGTTCCTGCGCGACCAGGTCCGTCACTTGGTCCGTCGCTTCACGGCTCGGGCGAACAAGGTCAAGTCCCGGATTGAGTTGCCGCCGACCCCCTCGTCCAGCAGCACGGCCAGTTCACCCTCGCCGCCGCCGACCAAGAGCCTGCATCCGTCGCCCGAGCACAAGGTGCGTCTGGTGCCGGCGGGTCAGTCGCCTCACCACCGGGGCAGGCTCTTTGAGGCGGACACCACCAGGTCGAATGCCTGGCTCTGCTCTAGCTTGTGTGGAGCCAACAATGATGAGAGGACACTGGATCCCCAGGGCAAGATCTACATCTCCTGGCTGTGTGTGGTGTCGCTGTCCTTTCTCTACAACGCCTGGGTCATCCCATTGCGATCCTCCTTTCCCTTCCAGACCAAGGAGAACACCAACATCTGGCTGGCCTGTGACTTTTGTGCGGACATCATTTACCTCCTCGACGTGGTCTTCTTCAAGCATCGTGTCATGTATCTCTTCGAGGGCTTTTGGGTGAAGAACAAGAACCTGACGAGGAAGAACTATATGAGGAAGCTGCAGTTTAAGGTAAGAAATATTTTTCGTATTTTATACATAATATAAAAAAAAGTAAGATATTCAATACAGCATCACAAAATTATACATATTCAGGAGAATGTCACATTTATGTTATTTTAAAAGCTTCACATTCCATTAAAATGTCGGCCTATCAATGTTCAGTGAAAACACATTGAAATTATGGAAGATCCTTATATATTATATTAATTTTTACCCATAACTTATTAAATAAAATAATAATCTTTTAGCTGGATCTATTGGCCCTTCTACCACTAGAGTTGCTCTATCTAAAACTGGGAACTGGAGCTGTTTGGCTACGTTTTCCGCGTTTTTTCAAAATTCAAAGCTTCTGGGAAGTGTTTCGTCTTCTGGATCGAGTTATATCCTCACCACATTTCGTAGGTTTCCCTACTTAACGTATAATTATGTATTTATTCAAGTAATCCATTTTTCTCAAAGGTTCGCGTGGCTAAAACCCTGACATACATGCTCTACATGATCCACATAACAGCTGCCTTGTACTACGCGTACAGTGACTACCAGGGATTGGGCAAGAACCGATGGGTGTTCAGTGGCAAAGGACATCCCTACGTCCGATGCTTCGCCTTTGCCACCAAGACGGCCACTTCGATTGGAAAGAATCCGAAGCCGGAAAGGCAAGGGGAGTACGTCTTCATGACAGTGGCCTGGCTGATGGGTGTCTTCGTATTCGCGCTGCTCATTGGTCAGATCAGAGACATTATCTCCACGGCCACCAGGAATAAGCATGAGTACAGGCAGCTGGAGGATGAGACGCTGGAGTACATGCGGCGGCTCAATCTCTCGCAGGAGGTGCAATCCAGGGTCAAGATGTGGTTCCAGTTCACCTGGGAACAGCAGCGAACCTTGGGTGAGTTTGAGTACTCGCTGGGGAATTCCTTAAATTATTAATTTTTCCTACTCTCCCAGACGAATCCAACATCCTGGATGCCTTGCCCATCAACCTCAAGACCGACATTGCCATCTCTGTGCACATCCAGACCCTGTCCAAGGTCCAACTCTTTGCTGACTGCGAAGAGGCCTTGCTCCGCGATCTGGTCCTTAAGCTGAGAGCCGTGACCTTTCTCCCGGGTGACTTTGTGTGCCGCAAGGGCGAGGTCGGCCGAGAGATGTACATCGTGAAGCTCGGGCAAGTCCAGGTGATGGGTGGCCCAGGCAGCGACATAGTGCTCGCTACCCTGACCGAAGGCTCTGTTTTCGGGGAGATCAGTTTGCTTGGCATCAATGGAGCTGATCGTCGAACGGCGGATGTGCGCTCAAAGGGCTATTCCAACCTGTTTGTGCTCTCCAAATCGGACTTGAACGAGGTCATTGCCTACTATCCCACAGCTCAGGCGATTCTCAAGAAGCGAGCTCGTCAATTGATGCGGAAAAATGCCGCCCGTGAGCGTGAGGAGGAGCGAGAGCGAGCACGCAGTGCCCTCCAGGCAGATGTGGTCATAGGCAACCCCAAGACACCCGAAACGCCACCGAAATTACTACAAACGGTAATCCAGGCGCTTCCATTTGAGTCGCCGGCAGTGGTGCTCATTACCAGGGGCTCGAAGAGGATGCGGCGTAAGCGTCAGTCCCTGCAAATGGAGACCATTGTGGAGCCCAAGATGGAGGTATCCGGACCAAGAGCAGAGGAGTTACAGGAGCAGAAGCAAGGCCTGAAGCCTGGACGCTGTTCTCCCGACTTACTCTCCTCCATTCAGCAGGAGCTCAAGTCCAAGCACAAGTTCATCAATCTCACGGACTCGGAGAAGGCGCTGATAAGTCAGTCGGCCAACAATTCGATCGAGGACATGCAGGTGGTGGATCTGTAAGGATGAGTCCATTTTATTTAATTTTATTGTTGTAACAAAAACTAATATTCTGCGATAAACTGTGTATAACAACTTTGTGGTCTTAAATGGATCTTAGGTCATAGCGATTCCAACTCATTGCTTGCGGGAAAGGCCTTCAGAACCGCCTTTACAATTGTGGGCACCTCTGCCATGGCCCCGTTGCCCGTATCCCCACACATGAGGGTCTTGCTGATGCAGGGTATCTCCTTGTAGCCCCAACTTATGAGCTTGTCGATCTGCTCTCTGGTTATGGGATGATCGTACATCCGAGTGTTCATCGCGGGGGCAAAGAGCAGCGGCTTCTGCAGATCCCAAGCCCGCACCACGCACATCACGAAGTTATCGCAGATCCCCTGCCATAAAAGAGATACAAAAATAGTTCCTCAAGATAACGTTATTTCACAACTAAGCGCCTTGGACTTACGGTGGCCATTTTGGACAGCGAATTGGCGCTAAGCGGGGCTATCACTAGCAGATCCGCCCACTTTCCCAGGTCTATGTGCAGCACAGGATCGCCTCGCTTGTTCCAGGTGATCCATTCATCGCGATTGTGGTAAATGGGGACTAAACGATAGGAAATACTTGCATTAAAGAGCCATAATGCCTCGCAAACAACGCACCATTCTCTGGTATCTGCTCCAATTCAAAAAAGTGCTTCGCCGCCTCTGTGATGAGAACCTTAAGGTGAAACTTGTAGGGCAGACGCTCGTCGGAGAGCTCTTGAATTAACTGGACTAATTTAATGGTTGCCACACTACCCGTGGCCGCTATCATCACATTGCGTTCCGGTTTCATAGTGACTTCAACTTCTAGTGTTTCTGCTGCTGCTCCGTCTCCTTGGCTGGCTTGTGATCGTGGAATCCCAACTTGGACCATTCGGTTTTTTCCATAAGATTATTGTCCATGCGACAGGCTAGGTAATTCTGGGCATCCGCGCGACACAAACTCGTATCCTGGGCGTTCTTTCGGAGACAACTGGCGTAGAGGAGGAACTGCTTCTTGCAGAGCCCCTCGTGATCCAAGGGAAAAGAACCCTTCTCGGGCGGCGTGGGCACGAACTTCTTCTGGTTGTAGATCTGTGAAGTCATTTGAAGCTGCTCGTCGTCTTATCTTAATTCATTGATAAATTATGGCCTTTATAATTACGAAATAAAATGAGTTGAGTAAACACAGTGCCGGCTTGAGTGTGACCAAAGCTCACAATGTTTTACAGGTGCACCTAGTTCATGCTGAAACCAAAGGAAAAATACTGGAAACGGTGATTTTGTATTGAAAAAAAAAACTTATGAGAGGGTTACTTAAGGTAATTGGCAATTATGCTTACCTGTTAGGTACATTAACCAAATAGCCTTCCCTATTGATTACTCTTGAAACCATCTATTGTGGCTATATACATATTTCAATTTAAGTTTGCTTCTGTTGCCGTTCCGACCATGTTTTCAAGCCTTTCTAGCTGGGCGGCCTTGGGCATTCACATCCCCATGTCATGGATATTATTTACATCATATTTACCTTGCCTTGTGCATTGCTTCCAGTTTGGTAATTAAATGTTTGATTATTATACAACTAAAATAATGCAAAATTAAAAACGAATTTCTAGATTCTTTTGATGAGTGTGGGCAATTCTCCATCGAATGTTACTTGGCTTGCTCGGCTTTTTATGCCCTGAGCGGATTTCTGTGGATTTTTTCTAATTGCCGGGTGTGTATTTGAATAATCTATTCAAAACATACCGATATAATGGGGATTTTTGCAGGAGTACCATATTCTGTATTATTGGTTACTAGTAACTGCTCAGCATATTGGGTTAACATTTACTTTTTTGGGCTACGCTCGCAAGTTAAAAGATTATAACCTATGGCAATCCACACTTGTATATCCAGGTAACTATTATACTCTTTTTAAAGCTCCAACTAAGTCTTATTATTTTTTATATTTAAGGTTTTTTGGTTACCAGTTTCATCTGTGTAATATTGCACTTGCTGGTGGCTAAGAATTTTATAAGAAATCGATGGATCAAGGGGGTTTTAATTTTTTGTATATCTCCAACTGGCAAAATTGGATAATGGACACAATATATTTGATACAATATAATATGTAATATTTAATAAGGTAAAGTGACTTATAAAAAAAATAATTGTTGTGTATATTATTTACTATATTATTTTCTTGTCTTTGTTGATATGTTTTTATTCTATTGACCAGGCTTTGCATTTTTAAATGTCTCAAAATCATTTAGAATACACAACATTCTCATACACAATCAGACTTCAAGAAGAAAAACCCAAGCAAACATGGCTCTGCCCCAGATCAACTCTGCGGCCGACCAGGCCAAATTACAGCTAATGCAGGAGATGGAGTTGAAGACCATGTCTGATCTATATAATCGCATGGCAAATGCTTGCCACAAGAAATGTATACCCTCCCGTTATCCCGAACCGGAGTTGGGTGAGTTACATATGAAAATATTGGGGGAAAGAAACCATTATTAGTACTTACTCTGCGAGATTAAAAAGCACCTTTATGTGTGGGCTTCCTGACGTTAACTTCCATTCTAGATTTCACACCATATATCTACATATTTCCCCAATTTTCAGGCAAGGGCGAGATCGTGTGCATTGATCACTGCGTGGCCAAGTTCCTGCACATTCACGAGAGGATTGGCAAGAACCTCTTGACCGTTTACATGCCGCGGGAGATAAATAAGGAAGACAGCTAACTTCAGCCCTCCCATTATTGTAAATTCAAAACCGAAAACATTTAAAGAGAATAAACCATAGATTTATGAGAGGAGTCACATCATAATACATATTCCTTTAGATGGTGGTAACAAAGCGTGACATTTCTGGCAGCATGACGCTCAGGTCCTCGATGTTAGCCTCCAGGGTGCTCTCATCCGTGGTGTCTAGCTCGCTAGTTCGCACGCTATTCTCCCAATCGGATGAGTTGTTGTCCTGTACTGCGCCTCGCTCCTGATCCTCCTGCTGCTCCTGGGTGTTAAGGCTGGCCCGGCTGGAAAGGCAATCGCAGGGGGTTCCGGCCTGATCAGGTAGTGGGTCCACATAGAGGTTGGTCTGGCGCTGTGGAAGGGTAGGAAACACTTACATATATTCCTGTACAGATTAATCAGTAATCCCCAAGAACTCACCAGAGCCATCAGCTGCAGGTCGGAATGATGGCTAATGGGATTCTGGGTTAGATTGAGCATGTGCAGCGCACGCAACTCCTCCAGCTGTCCCCTGGTGGGCAGCTCATCAATGTGGTTCCCATTGAGAAAGACGAACCGCAAATTTTGCATGGCCATTAGCATTCTGGGCAGTCTCCTTAACCGATTACCTTTTAGATTCAGATGCACAAGGCTGCCAAGCAGGGCGAATGTCAGCGGTACTTCCTCCAACTCGCAGTTCTCGGCGGTGAACCAGCGTAGCGAGGACAGAGCGCCCATAGACTCGGGCAGCTTCTTCAGAGGATTACCGCGCACTCCCAGGGTCTCGAGGCGCTCACAGTTCCGTATCTCCACGGGAAGTTCCCGGAGTCCGGTGTTATTGCACCAAAAGGTCTCCAGCAGCGTCAGGTAACCCAGTTCCGGGGGCAATCGAACGATATTGTTGCAGCTCACATTGAGGAATTTCAATCTGACCAGCCGACAAATGCAGTCGGGAAACTCATCCAGTTTATTGTAGTCTAGGGTTAGCACTTGCAGTCGAATTAGATTGCCAATGCTTGAGGGGATCTGTGTGGGGTAAATGGGATTAAAAACGCCCTTTACCTCTTTTATCTCCTTACCTTGGTCAGCTTGTTTTGATTGAGAAATAGCTTCAGCAGTGTCTCGCACTTTTCTATGATGTCTGGCACCTGGGACATCTGGTAGTGGGACAAGTTCAAGGAGAAGGCCTTCTTGTAGATGGCATCCTCACAGTTGGCCAGCACGTAGTTGTTGCGAAAGAATTGGCAAATCTTCTCCATTTTCTTTTTTTTTTTGCTAGAATTTAGTAGGTGAGCCAAAATATCGGAAATATTCAGCAGTTTTTGGAAAACCTACTATGTTTTCAGGGGAAAAATGAATTCTTCTCTCCCGCGTCTATTTCTTTCGTTTTGTTTTGATTGCATATTATATAAGCCATGATGAGAGGGGTCTCAGTATGTATAGATCTTTCCATATATTGCACTCTTTGTTGGCCATTCTCTTAAGAGAAGAATTCTTCCCAAAAAGCTAGTGAACTAATTTTAAAAATTGCATTAGCTGTAGATATTTTTGGCAAATAGGGTGCTCTTGTGCTCTTGTGCTTCTTTTAACGAAAATACTGATACCCTGATTTTAATTGGGACCGTGTCTGTGGTGTCTGTGTAAGTGCATATAGAAAAGCTTCGTTCTCTAATCAGATTCCCAAGTGATCTCACCCCGCTCTCACGACTCTGTTAATTGACAAAAGCTCGGGTTTCGCCCGGGTTTGAATAAATAGATTTTGAATAACAAAAGCAGCTCTCAGTTGAACTCAAGCTGGTGGACTGGAAACTGCATCATGCGTTCGCTAATTGTACTTGTTTGTATAGCGTTTGCCGGTAAGTTGTGCTTAGAAACCTATAGGCTGGCGATGTTAAATTCATTGAACTCTCTTCTTCCACAATAAAGCCGCAAATGCGCAGCAGAATTATGATGGGCGGAACGGCCCACACGAGTTTG
Organism: Drosophila parvula; assembly: GCA_018904695.1. Lineage (NCBI taxonomy): Eukaryota > Metazoa > Arthropoda > Insecta > Diptera > Drosophilidae > Drosophila > Drosophila parvula. The sequence continues at coordinate 25,675 of JAEIIG010032367.1, read as the reverse complement.
GGCAGCCGGGAAATGGCATCTATATACGGGGCCAGAACGAAGGACCCTACCAGGTGCCAGGCGTGGGCGGTACCTTCCAGAATTCACCCTCCGGCGGGCATGTTTACACAGATGAGCAGGGTAATACCTACTCCCATCACTCGACGACGTCAAATGTCAGAAGTATAGCGGCTTCAACAGTGAACTTGAACTTGGGCGGTGTTTTATTAGTTCTCATGGGTTTAATCACACTATAAAGTAATTGGTTGTTAAAAATGAGAACAAATTTGAATAATTGATTAAACGCTTAATTAAGTGAACATTTCTTGAATTTACAGACTATTATTAATATGTGTACGGGAAAAATATAAAAACCCATTATACTATTGTAAACTTCAAGAAATTCATCTTCAAAATTTAAAAAGTGAAACTAACTAAAAGTGTTTTTCTATTAATATCATAATTAATCTTTTTCAAAATCAACTTTCTAGCTTTATATTTTATTAAAATATGCAGAAATGTTAAAGCAATGTGTTGTATCATAACAAGATGAAAATTAAAAAGTTCTTTAAATTAGCTTTCGTTCATTTTCTTGTCTTTTCGCAGCCCTGGAAATTGCCACTTAGTTTCTCCAGACCTGGCAACTCCCTCGCTTATTTCTCTTTTGATAGTCGCGTTTCATTCCGTATTTTTCAAACCAATAGATGGTCACACTTTCTCAAGTTGCATTATTTTTACCACGAAATTAAAGTCGAATTAAATGAAAATAAACCGCAAATAGTTGCCGCTCGCGTCAAGTGTGCATCCACAAACCCAAACCCATTGAAGTAATAGACCCCAAGGAGCCGGCAGAGACCCCAAACCAGTCGCAGCATGGACCAAATGCTCAGCCCCAACTTCTCGATTCCGAGCATCGGAACTCCGCTGCACCAGATGGAGGCGGACCAACAGATCGTGGCCAATCCTGTCTACCATCCGCCGGCGGTACCGCAGCCGGATCCGGTGATGCCCGCGCCCGTATCCACAGCAGGGCAGCAGCAGCAACAACAGCAGCAGCAACAGGCGGATGCCACCGGAGCAGCAAGTGGCAGCGGCGGCAGCGGGCTGTTTGGCCACGAGCCAACGCTGCCGCTGGCCCACAAGCAGATGCAAAGCTACCAGCCCTCGGCCTCCTACCAACAACAGCAGCCGGGAGGTGGCGGTAGCACGCCGCAGTCCATGATGCAGCCACAGACGCCGCAGAGCATGATGTCGCACATGATGCCCATGAGCGAGCGCAGCGTGGGCGGCGGGGCCTCAGGTGGCGGAACAGGCGGAAGCGATGCCCTCAGCAACATCCACCAGACCATGGGTCCCTCAACACCTATGACACCGGCTACGCCGGGATCAGCGGATCCCGGCATCGTACCCCAGCTGCAGAACATTGTTTCCACGGTGAATCTCTGCTGCAAGTTGGACCTCAAGAAGATAGCGCTGCATGCGAGAAATGCCGAGTACAACCCCAAGCGATTTGCGGCCGTTATTATGCGCATTCGAGAGCCGCGCACAACTGCCCTAATCTTTAGCTCCGGCAAGATGGTATGCACGGGTGCGAAGAGCGAGGATGACTCCAGGCTGGCGGCGCGCAAGTACGCGCGCATCATTCAGAAGCTGGGATTTCCTGTAAGATCATCGTAGCCTTGTTATAAAAATGATTCTCCTAACACTCGATATTTGCAGGCAAAGTTCCTTGATTTTAAAATTCAAAACATGGTCGGCTCATGCGATGTCAAGTTCCCCATTCGCCTGGAGGGCCTGGTCCTCACCCATTGCAACTTCAGTAGCTACGAGCCGGAGCTGTTTCCCGGCCTCATCTACCGTATGGTTCGTCCTCGCATCGTGCTGCTTATCTTCGTGTCGGGCAAGGTGGTGCTCACCGGCGCCAAGGTGCGGCAGGAGATCTACGACGCCTTCGACAAGATATTCCCCATATTGAAGAAGTTCAAGAAGCAGTCATAGATATAGAATTTAGCGCTTTATTAGTTTTTGTATCGCCTACGTTTAGGGTTTCTTTAGTTCCGTAAGCAGAGTCTCCAAGAGCGGAAGGAGTTCTGGTCGAGAATAAAACAAAATTATCATTAGCTGTACGCCGCCGAAGACGAGTACGGGCTCTGTATTTTATTTCGTTAATTACTATTCGTAGAAATTTAGACAGGACTTAGCATGTGAACCGCTCTACAGGCACTGGGCCATCAAGGCGCCGACATTGTCGAACTCAATCTTCTCCGTAATATTCTTCGTCTTGATCTTGTCGTCCTGCGTGGCCACCACTACGAGACCCTGGCCCTGGTGCTTCCACCCGTTGCGCTTGATCCAGCTCTCCAGCGTGGAGTCTTCGATGCCGCCGAGCAGTTCCTTCAGCAGGTCCTTGCGGATTGTCTGGAAGGTGGTGCCCACCACATGCGACACAAATTTTCGAATTGAATCGTTGAAGCCGGAGATGTGACGGAACATATTCCGGTTCACATCGGCGCGCTGCCAGAACAGGGTGAAGTCCGCCCGCTCCAGGATATCGGCCAGATCGATGATGGTCTGCACATTCTCGTCCTTCATCTGCTGGGGCAGCAGGAGGCACTTGGCCATCACGAAGTCGGTGTGCGGCAGGTTGGTGAGACACTTCAGCAGGATGGTGTAGGTGATGTCGAAGTTTAGCATGTGCGGGTTGAACTGGTAGAGTTTCAGCACGGCCAAGTTGGCCTCCAGGTCGTAGATGTTGTTCTTGGCCTGGTCCTGGACATACGCCTCCAGAGTCTTCAGATGATCCGGGTTGTACCTTAGTGTTGAGAAGGAAAGCAAGGTTATGTTTTTGTGCTGAATGTTAGGGGAGGAATCCCAGGTAACGCTTACCGCTCGATGCAGCCCAGCATCTCCTGAATGGTCTGGCTCTGACCATTTTCCATTTTTACGAGGTGCGACATGATTTACAACGAAATTGTTCCGAATGCGCAAGTTGACGTCGTGTTTTTTTTACGGAACGCCGTTTCACAAAGACCGTATTACGCCCCAAAAAATACTAATGAAAACAAACAGGATACGGTCACACAATGCCAATATTAATTTTGTTTTTATTGATATTTTCGGTATTTAACTTTTTAGTAATATCGGCAATTTTTTATTAAATTAATTGAGCTTAATAAGGATGAATTTAAAAATATACAAGAGTCGAACCAATTTAATACCAAATAAATATGAAAATACCAATTTGATATCAAAAACACCTTTCAGTATGTCGTTGCTATCGATAGGCACGTTTTGAGTTTCAAATAAAAAAGCAAACACAAATGTCGGTATTTTTAGTGGAAGTTTAATGATATCAATTACACATTGAATCATGTTTCTCATGTTCAAAGGAAGTTCTGTTCCATTTCGCTTAATCTGGAAGTTCATGTGGAAGTGCATGGTGTTTGTGGAATCTACATGGGTTCAGTTTTTTGTACAAAATTATGTACACAATATATGGTATAAAAAGCAACTTAGTTATATCCGGGATCGGAGGACTATGTCTTGGCCGCCTCGGCATCGCCGTTCTTCGCCTCCTCCGCCAGCTTGGCTTGTCGCTGCTCCTCCTCCAGCTCCAAACGTTCCACCTTTTTGATTTTGCTCAGCTTTCCTGGAAATCATAAGGAGTTGGGGTTAAATTCTGGGATTTATATATGAGTAGCAATCCCTATTACTTGCACATCTTAGCATTATGGTGCCCCACCAGATGGACCAGCCCCAACCAACGAAGCAGAAGAGAACGCAGAAGAACTGGGATACGGCCACGATAATGTTGATAAGGAAGGATCCAATTCTGGCCCGGGCGCTGTCGAACTGGGAGAAACGTGGAATACCCACGCACAGGCAAAAGAGTCCCGAGAGCAGGGTGCCTGTGGATTACTCATTACCTCTCTGTGGTTTCCACTTGCTTTAAAAAAACCCACCTAATCCTGGAAAGACCACGTTGCAGAAGGCACAGAACCAGGCCAAGTATAGCGGCAGCACTGGGATGGCTCCCTTCATCTTGGACGAGTATTCCACCAGGTCGTTGTGCAGCTTCTTACGGGTATCCTGTGTGTTGTAAATTGAATTACTAATGGAATTTATGGAAATAATGAAATGGAGAAGAGAATTAATGGAATAATGGCTAATGTAATTAATGAAATAATGACTGAAGAATGGAATTAATAGAATATAGATGAAAATTAAACTAATACAGCAGAGATGGAATTGATTCAACGAATTGTTTAATATAATAAGTAATGGAATGGATAATGGCGACTGGAAGGTAGGACATTCTTCGCTGAAGACTTGCCTCGCTCGGTGGCGGCGCCTTGATGCTTTGCCTGCGCGCATTCGATTCTCGACGCTTTCTCTTGCGACAGCACAGGAGCATCAACCAGAAACGCTTGCAGCAGCCCCTGAAATCAAGGTTTAAATCAATCTGGATAATTCCCTGGTCAGCACACTCACTCCTTCGCCTTGTTATCCATCGCATTTGTGGCTCCTGACATGGCCGCCTCGGAGGCGCCTTCCACCACCGACGACTCGGTGGGCTTGATGCCCATCTCTGGGTCCTGATCGCGCCAGGATACGGTGCTGCCCTTCTTGTTGGGCTTGCTGCCACCGCGACGACACGGAATGCAGAAGCAGCATTTTCTCAGCTCCGTTTCGTCGCCGGTGGTGGGATCCACCTTGTTCACCGACCGACAGCAGAACACTTTGCTCAGGCAGAGGCCGCACTTGCTGCGTGGCTTTGGTCCCATTATGTTGCTGCTGCTCATGTTGGTCTCCTGCTTCTGCTTCTTTGCCTTTGCCTCTGTCTGGACAGGATCAGGATCCTCCTCAATACCGGCCACTGGCTTCTTGCGGCAGCTCCGACAGCAGCTAGACTTGAGCCAGTCGGTGGCTCGCTTCTTGCGCTTTCCCTTGGTCTCGTCAATCACTTGGACATTGGTGGCCGTGCTGGCACTGCTGTTGCCGCTCCACAGGACGGGCTGGTTCTCGGCGGACTGGTTACGCTTGCGCATACAGCAACGAGAGCAGCGGGACCGGCGGCAGGGCATGAAGAGCGTGGAGCAGCAGCCGCACAGGCCTCCACGCTTCTTCACATTGTTGTTGTCCTTCTCTTCAAGGAACTCCTGACTGCTGCTCCTGTTTAAGGAATAGGTGAAAGAGGTAATAGGGATTACAGAGGGATTATATGGAGGGTTTACTCTTTGAAACAGATACTTTGATTAGATAGATATAGAAACACTCTATTATCCCCTCTGCATCCCTGAAAACTGTCCAAAAACTTCTCAAAACTCATACAAAAAAGTCCTAAAAAACTCCGCTTTAATTCTTACTCATTGTTTTCAATCCTATTTTTCAAGAATTCACCTTTTTAGTAGTTCCTTCAACAATTATGACAAGGTGAAGACTTAACTTAAAGCCATGGCCACCCCCCATTGTCCTTGACTGGCCGCAAAAACCGGATATAAGCTTTTATGGCTTCAGGGGATTGGCCAGGTGCCAAGCTCCGGAAGTGCTGTATGATTGGAAAGTTCAGGTCTGTGTGTGTGTGGGATAGTCCATCCTCGGACACTTCCGTTCACACCTGGCTTATAATCACCTTCGGAAGTCAATTACCCAGGATGGATTACCCACAGAGGCAGTACCTGGGATGTACCTCCTGCAATATGCATTATGCATTAGCGTGTGCACTTTGCCACATCTCCTGGCATTTGAACTTTCATCTTGGCATAATGAAGTTGGTGGTTTCGGGTCGATTTTGAATATAACAACCCCTGGGAAAGCCCATTGTGAACCCCCTGAAAATGTGTCACGAGACGTGGGACGGCTTTTTGGACGCTTACACAATTTCTTGATGGGTCCATGTGTTCACGTGTATATAATATATAGGTTGAGGCACTCCGTAGTTCCGTTCCGTGTGCACACGAGCCAACGACCAAACGCAATTTGGAGGTCGGCATTTTATATATTTGACCTGCGACTCCAACTGAGACAGTCAGCGGAGCTCTGAGTTCTCCCAAAGTTAGGCCTAAGAAGGTCAGGCTACACTCAGAGATGACTTGCAGCGATAAGCTATAATGGGATCTCGTGCCTTAATTACCTAAAGAAGTACTTGTCGCCATCGATGAACGGGTCCTGGGCCAGATCCACCGTGTAAATGACCGCGCTCTTGGGCGGCGTTCCATTCAGCATTTCGACGGGCGCGAATTAATTGGATTATCCGAAAGAGTATTTCAAGTATTTCGTATTAATTGCTGGCAAATCATCGACACTCGAGGAGTTCCCCAACAACTTTCCGTGGGATTTCCCTAGGCGCTGCGGTTGGCGCGATTGTCCGGCCCAAACTGATTTGTTATTGCGGCATAAGAAACTTAAGCCGTGTGTTTTTGCGAAAAATACTTTTCCTCTGTTTTCCGCGCACGCTATACTGTATACAGTAAGGATTCTTTTAAGAGATCTCTATCCCCTGGAGGGAATTCCCTTCAGGGAGCGCCTTCTTCGCGGGACTACCCACTGTAACTGGTCGGTCGCACGCTTCGAAAACAATGCATTGAAGGACATCGTTACCTTCGCCGACTCTGCTTCGCAACCTGCCGACCCGACGACCACCAAGACGACCACGACGACAGGCCAGCGAACGGATTTCCTTAAAGGAGGTCCGCCTGGCGGAGCTCCTCCTCCTCCCCGGTCGTCGTGTTGGGCTCAAAATTTATTGACGCACTTATGAGTGGCTTGACGGACTTGTGCCTGTGGCTGTGGCACGGAACTCCAGCACACACGGCGCTGTAAAGTTTTATGTATCATAGTTGTTGTTCAAGGGGGAGCCCTTAGCCCAACTCCAGCCACCACGACCATTCCTCGACGGGTTTCCTGTATGTAAATTGGCTGGCCGAGCTTAGGTAAGCCTTGGCTGGGGCCTGGTGGAGACCCCTTAGGGTCGAGGCAAAATGTTAGTGTTACGGGCTACTAGTTAGCATTCGAATTCGAGTTCTTAGGCTGACCTGCTACCGGGACAGACGTTTGACTGATGAATATTCATAATGGTCATAGTGGACATGGGGCCATTAGGACATTAGAGGCTTCCTTGGTGACAAAAACAGAGCAATAGCGGTTCTCAAGGATTTTTTGAGGCAAGTATTCTTACTACAGTTAGTACTTTAGGTTTCAATAACTTTCAAAGATGTTTAAGGGTGGTTTTTGAAAATGTTAGACCAAAAAGTTTAGGGGTCTTTATCTTTTCTTTTCCTAACCGGTTACGTCAGACGAGCACTAAACTGTTATAAAATAGGTTAGCAATCATCCTTCTGCTGCTTTCTGATCGCCTTGTACATGGATCCATGCATTTGGTAAACTTGTACTAGGAAAACGGCTGATTGGGAACTTGATGTTGCGGTAAGAATAACAATAATTTCACGTTTCTACATTTCGTGTAACAGGCGAACAGATATCTGTAGAAAAACGATGCACCTGTTTATAACAACATAATAATATTTAAAACGTAATAACAACATAAGTTATATCGATAATTGGTTCATTCTGTCATTATCATCTATCAAATTTAATATTTCATACAAAATTATTTGTTTCTAGAAATTTTAAGAAAACAAGGACCTTTCTTTAGTATCTGTGAACTTATCGCTTGCGTTCTTAGAATTTCAAACCGAATAACTGAGGCTACGTCTAAAAAAAAACTGCATGTTTCTAACAAAATGTCTGATTATTTTTTAATAATCCGAATTAATTATGTTACTCACTTGACCATGCCACCGCTTCCCGCCGCTGATCCTCCCTGTCCGTCCGGCGATCGACGCTTGGCGTCAACCTTGAAGTCCGCTCCACTCTCCGGCGTGGGCATCACATGGCCCTCGCCCAGCTCCGACTCGGACGCATCCAGTGGCGCTGGAATATCCGAGCTCTCGCATTCCACCTCCGGGACACTGGCAATCCGATCCGCAGAGCTCTCGTTGGGATGGAGCACCGAAACCGATGCCTCGATGGGCTGCGTGGGAGGAAACGGCGACTTGGGCAGTTCTCCCGAGCTCTGTGGGGCAATACTGCCATCGGCGGTGCCCGTGCGCGATGCGGATTCACCTGGCCTGGCCACCATGGTGGCCGAGCTGGGTGTGGGCGAGGGATCGGCGTTCAGTCGGTCGTTCTCCAGGCTCTTCAAATCGGTGAGGTTTTCGCTGATGGTCTTGTGGATCTCGTCGGTGGCCTCGGTTACGGTCTTCTGAATGGTCTCCAGGGTCTTCTGTGACTTCTCCAGAATGGCAGCGGCATCGTTGGACATGGGCAGCGAGCTGTGTCCTCCGGTTTCTGGAAAGAAAAAGGTTAACAGGGTCCGGGAAGAGGTACAGTGCAGCATACCTTCGCTTTCGTTGGCATGTTCCGGCACAGTGGCCACTTTCCTGCTCTGTGGCGAATCTGATCGGTTTTTGTTGCTCAGCAGGCTCAGTCTGGAGCTCATCCGCACCAGCTTGGACATGTTAGCTCCTCCAGATCCCTTGCCACCGGGCGTTGAGGGTACATTCACCTCGCTGGTTACCGCTGGCACAGCTTCCACCGCTTGGAGCACAGCATTGCCCACTTGGGCGGCCAAAGGAGGTATGTCCCCTGAGGGATTTGACCCATTTCCCGCCCCCTTTTCCAGTGCGATCCCATGGGCTTTGCTGGTAGCGACTTTCTTGCTCTCCTGTGATGTTCCTCCGCCTGGCTTGGCCTTGTTCACTTGCGTTTTCGTCCTGGCAGCAGCTAGGGGTTCCTTGCCATTGGTTTTAGCTGCTGGCTTACCCTTCTCCTTATCTTTTTCCTTTCCCTTCTCTATTTTAGTATCTTTTGGGGCAATTCCCTTGCCAGGAGGCTTCTTTCCATTTATCGCCGCTTTGACTCCTGTCTCTCCTTTCTTGGCCGGCTGTGCTGCTGTCTTCATCATGGACTCCTTCTGGGACTTGGGTTTGGCACTTGCAGGGATCTTGGGCTTAGCTTTGGGGCTCCCTTTTGAGGCTAAAGCTACCGCCACTCTACCAGTCCTGGGCGTCATGGCCTGCGACTTTGATTTCTCCGGTGATTTCGATCTCTTCTTTGACGAAGTCGGCGGGGATTTCGACGCAGCCTTGACCTGAGACGATGATCTGGTGGGAATGCGGGAGCGAGAGTTCCGGCGTGACAGCATCTCCGCTGGGGGTTCCTGTTTGCCAGTGCGACTAGAAGACCTTCTGGCCGGGCTCAAGGCCGCTGGACTTATGGACTTCCGGCGATCCATCCTGCCAGCCGTTGGACTCAAGGAGATGGACTTCCGGCGACTTGGAGTCGTGGCTTTCATGCTTCTATTCCTGGCCATGGCCGTGGCGGGCGAAATGCTGGAGGATCTCAGCGAGGAGGAGTTGATGCTCAGGCGGGAGTTGGCTCTCGAGTTGCCGCGCGAATGGGACATATCCTGCCGGGAGCTTGACATCTCCAAGCGCGAGCTAGATGCTTGATCCAAACGGGAACCTGGTCTTGAAGTAGGGCCCCTGGAAGCGGAGCGTGAGTCTAACCCCAGTCTTCCACTCTCCCGAGATGGTGTCCTGCTGGGATTCATGGATCTCGAGGGGGACCTGCTGCTGCCACCGACATTCATGCCTCTCGAGGGCGATCGACCGAGGCTGGCCCTTGAGCTCCTTCCCGAGGCCGTGACGCCAAAGTCCTTGAGCGGCGAACTGGAGCGGGATTCGGGACTCCTGCGCACTGGAATCCTTGAAAGGGAGTCCCGACGCGACGTGGACACCTCCGATTGGGTTTCCATAGTGCCGCCATCGACGCCCATCAGCGAAGATCTGTGCGTGGGACTCTGAGCCGAGCTGCTGTCCTTGTTGGGAGTGCCTAAGATGGGCGACAGCGTGCTGGGCTTGGCCACTTTCCCGTGATCCCTCTGGTAGATGGATTGCCTTCTCGGACTGAAGCTGGGAATCCTATTGGGAATTCTGTTGGGACTCGGCGCCTGTATCGACTTGCGACGCATCCTTGACAGAGTCTGGGCGGCTGGCAGTGTGGAGAGCGTGGGCCTTCTGAAGCTAAAGTCCGAGGTAGTGGCAGTGACGCTGCTCAGGTTAGAACTCCTGCGATCTGAGGCTGTTTGCGTAGAGCTCCGACGCTCTGGGGAGGTGGAACTGGAGCGACGGCGTCCTTGGATACCCATAGTCTTAACCTGACTGCTCCCGGCGTCAAAGGAGGGTCGACTCAGGTCGTCCAGGCTAACCCAGTTTGAGCGAGGCATCGGCGGCGGTCGCAGACGCAATCCCAGTGCCTCCTCCTTGTTGATGATCCTCAGCAGGCCACGCTGCCTTCGCGTAGGATTCAGATTTGGCTTCAATGGACGCGGCAGCGCTCCGGGGGGAAAGACAGCCGGCTCCGGACCTCCCAGCTCCATGTGGGAGCCATAGTGCAGACGGGGAATGGAGCTGCTGCGATACGGATCCATTATCTGTGGCAGAGCCTCCAAGCTCTTGATCTTCTGACCCAGACTGGAAGTGGGACTTCTACCCATGGATCCCCTTCTGCGCTGATCTCGCGGCGTGAATGTGTCCATGGAGGAGGTCAGCGAGTCACGCTGCTGCAGGATGCCCTTCTGCGGCGTGGCCAGCTTGCTCCTGCTGAGCCTGCCGCTCATGTTGAACTGCACCGAGGGTCGTGGGGAGTCATCCGTAGTCTGCTGGTGGTGGCTTTGTTGGTGATGGTAAGCCAGCGAGGAACTCAGCTCGGGCAGGCGAGCATCTGCGGCGGCAAAGACCGATCTCCGGCGAGGACTGGCCTGCGGCCTGGCCGTAGGCGTTGATGTGGTTGTCGTCGAAGATGACTGGATAGAGGCGTGTCTTCTGGTGGCAGCCGCTGGCCTTTGAGTCGCCGTCGCCCCCGGCTGAGCCGTGGAGAGGATGGTGAAAGCAGTCTTCTTGTGGGTCCGCGGTTGGTCCACTCTGGTAAGGATTAGGGGTAAGGATCAGAAGAGCTCTCCCTTTTGGCGTTTACTCACCTGTAGTCCCCTCCCATGGCTATGGAATCCCTGATGATGATGGGTGACATGGATCTTTTCAAGCTGTGATCATCGCCCTGATCCTGAGCCGTCCTATGGCAAAAAGGAGGCGGCGCAGCTGGCGGTGGAGGCAGGCCATAATCTCCCAGGAGTTGCCTATGACACTGGACCATTTCCCGGCCCATCTGCTCTTTCAGATATTGGCGAGGAGAGAGCACCACATCTATGGGTACCAAAACCTTCTCTTTGGGAGAAGGTGGCGCTGCCACCCGCTCCTCGCCGCCGCTACTCGAGCTATTCATGTCCTGGATCATGGTGGCCAGTGGGGAGAGTGGTCCTTCGTCCTGCTTCATTGACATGATCATCTTGGAGCTGGGTCGCAGTCGTGGAATGCGCGTGAACTCGGGAAAGTGCTGAGGCGCTGGACGGAACCAGTCCCGGTTGGAGTAGGAGTCGCTGAGGAGGCTGAAGGGAGATCGAAGATTAGGGATTAGGTTTTAGAGATAATTGTATGAATTCCTGCATCAATCTCACCCCCTCTGATCCTCTGTATTAATGCTGGACACGCTCAACTTGGCCGTGGCCTCCTGCCGGCTAGGACTCCTTGCCGACTCCTCCCCGTCCCGCTTATCCTGGAAAGACAGCCTTTGACCCACCACGCTGTACTCCTCGATGTCGTTATCCAAGTCATACATATCCGGCTTGTTGATGATGTCGTCTGGGGCCAGGAGCAGGTAGTTAGGCGACCCCAGCTGCTCGGAACTGGAGCCACCGCTCGAGTTGGGCAGGATCTGGATGTCTGGCGGCTGTAGATGCGGCAGCAGTGATCCCCTCGGTGTCCTCGTGTAGGGAACACTCGGAAAGATGCGCTCCCTGGCACCGGGAATCAAGGCATTCAGTGCCATGGCAGCCACCAGGGCATCCTCCTCGGAACTGGGCACCTCCACAGAACCCATTCGCAGCGTTTCAAAGGCCGCCGAGCCGAAGTAGTCGTCCGACTGCAGGTGAGACGGCGGCGGCACTGGGTCACCGAACAGGCTGCTGTACGCCTGGACATCCGCCTCGGACTCCGGTTGGCGCACCACGAAGCTCTGGAGGCTGGAAGCGAATGTGGAAGGGGCCATCGATTGGCCGGAGAGCAGGGAATGGGAGCGGGTGGCGGTGGTGTGTCCGGTACGGTAGCTATACTCCACCGGGATCACAGCCGGCTGGAAGCGGCCACTGCCAGTGGATCGGGGACGAGCACGGGGACTTGGCTGTGGTGTCGGGATCAAATTGGGTGTGGGAGACGGTATGGAGCTCGGTGGTGGTGGTGGTTGGGCTGCTCCGGATCCTGCTCCTGGCGTGGGCATCGGGATGGCATCGGGGGATGGCGATGGCGTTGATGATGATGATGAGTACGAGAGGGTCTGCTGCATGGCTTGACATTGGTGCTAACCGATTTCCGGCCCTCATGCGTTCACTACGATTTTCTTTCCATTTTTCTGTTGTTTTAGTTTTTCACGAAAATCGAAAATCAGCCACGCAGGATCCGTCGTGTGTATGTCCTTCGGCTCAGTTCAAGTGCCACACAAAACCAATGACGCCAGGAGCTGTTTATTCGAAGCAACAGAATGTATTTAAAAATCACTCACTCCTCTCTCCCATCTGGTTTTTACAGACAGACGACGACCGAACGCGAGACCTTCCGGGTCCCTGGGCTGTGTCAGAGAGACGTACACGCGACGACGACGTTGGCGGAGAACGGAGTGCGGAATGCGGAGCACGGATTACGGATTACAGAGAAGGGAATAGGGAGTGCGGCCACCAAAAACTGGGTACCCCAGAATGAAGAGTGGGAGAGAGGGGCACCCGGAGGGCCACGATGCCGGTTTCATTGCCGAAACGTAGAGATGGGTAAATATACTGGACCTAGTTGGGTACTAGTAAAATCCTCAGTACTTAAGTAGTAGCTAAAGTTCTTAAGATTATATTTAGTGCCTAACTAGGTCTTTCAATAACCCTATATAACTATAAATACTCAATATTACTCTTAAGAGCAATTGTTTAAGCTGTCAGGAATACATTCCTTAGATTTATAACTAATTTAATAAACTTAACGATCGCTACCAGGTCTACCAATCTGTTATATGGTTTTTAACTGACCTAATCTCGATGATAACCGGTATATTGTGACAAATGACAAATGTTTCTCATATATATTTCCTCATGTGAGACCCCGTGTTAAAATATGGGCATTCCCGAGAATGTGCTTATCGTATTCTAAACATTTTTTAAAGATATCATATTGCAAATTACTGTTCAAAACAGCTGGTGTACCTGGGAACTTCCTTATAACTTATAGTTTATAGGAAACAATTGATACGGTAATTTAAGATACCGTAAGTATAGTTGCGGTGATTAAGTGATAGCTCAAAGTTATTTCTATATGTCACTACAGAAATACTTTCTCTAATACTTTTAATTAATAATGAATTCTAAGTAAGAGGCTTTTTTTTTTAAAGATGTACCCTAAATAACTAATTAGGTACAACAGCGCCCGATATATAGTTAGCATCACTGGTTATATGGCAAATAAATAGACGAGTAATTATTATTGCACGGCCATATTTTCTAATGCCATTTCACTCCTATAAATAGCTGCGTGTGCGGCGCTGATAAACCCGCCCCAAAATCGGATTTGAAAGGAATGCACCTGCTGGTGGGTGCAGGCTTCCGAATCCCAAACCATCGCCTAGTGCAGCTCCCAAAACGCTTGTCTTGGCGCTAACGAGAGCATAAACTTGATGAGCTTGGTGGGGTTGGGGACCGGATTGGATTGCTTCTTCGGCTTGGCTGCACCGCGGAGATTGCATGTTGCAAATTGCCGCATTAGTGACTGCACTTGAAGTCGTACTCCACCCGAAACCCAAAAGAGAGATGTGGAAGCCAGAGCCGGCACATGATTTAATTGGAGCCGCAGCGCCGCCGGTACGCAGATATTTTCGCGGAATGACGTAGCCACCGGGGAACTTTGGAAGGTGTAAATGAAGGGCCCATTGTTCGCATTGATTTTCCTCTGCCTAATATTTAACCTACATTTTATGGGCCGCGCGACGCCGCCAAAGCTTGAATTTCGGTGACACACTTTGGGACCACACAGGAAGTGACTTGGCCCGGACCGGCGTGTTGTGGCCATGACGCGTGCCGCTCCGTGTTGGCCCTGGTAATTCCGTAATTCGCGAATCCGCTAACTGCCTTTCTTCAAAGAACACTTTTCCGCATTACACGCAGCTTTTCCTGCATCTCATTACGGCTTGGTCACACTTTAACAACAGTTCTTAATTAGTGGAGCTGAAGACAAGGCCACACTGCCAGGGTGTGAAACACTTTAAACTTCTTAAAATTATATAAGTTACTTTTGTTTTTTTTATTCAATTCCCTCACAAAATGTGTAAGTAATTGCCGAAAAGCCGCAAAACAACAAAAAATATAAATAAATGGGCAACGCGGAGCGGGAACAGAACGCGGCCGCTGCCTAACTTAAACTGATGGCAAGTGAGCAAAGGAGGGCCTTCAAAAGAAATATTGCCTACACTTCAAACCCGACTCCATAACACACACCTAACACACACACAACACGCAGACCCGCTTTGAGATACATTGAGACTAGCGAACTGAATACCGAGCTGAGCCAATTCGCCGCGGGTTTTCCACTTGCCGCCACTTTCCGCAACTTTTCCGCTTTTCGCCGTTTCGCGAAGCGGCTGCATTAGTTGTTTGCATGTTTTGTTTCTCATCTGGCTCGGCTTTTCTTTTGCCTTCTTCTTCTGCTTAGACAACTTTTGATTATTTCCCCCCGGGCAGGCTGTGACACCTGTTGGCATGCCTCTGACACGCGATGTGCCACACACTTAACACACACACACCACTTGGATTGGATTGGCCAAGGCTTTCGCTAATTTTTCATATTTTTTTCGGGATGCCCCCATGCTCCGATAGATACACGGTTCGATGAAAGTGATCACACGCATGTGAATCAAGCACGCACTCTGCGGCGCTCATTTCACTTGAAAGGCTTTGCTTTTACACACTTAATGAAGCAAGGTACAGAGAAGCTCACAATATAAGCCTTAATTTGCTTGAGAATTGGTCTAAGAAAATTCCAGCGATTTCACATCTCCCATTGGTGCATCCAAAAGAATGCCGTGAAATGTTTTCAAAGCAAATTTGTAGGGAAAACGTGTTAATCGATTCGAACTCCACCAATATGCCAAAAAGTAGGCTAAAGAAATATTTTAGTGACTAAGATCACTCTCTTTGATCACTTTTTGATTTGGTTTTCTAGATCTATCGAATATATACGATTTACATTACATTTTTAAATAATTATTTAGATTTATTGAGTTTAAATAAGGTACCATATTGCAATGGAGTAATACGCAGAACAGGGCTCTTCTTTAAGACTTATTTTTGAAGTCAGTATTCTGATGCTAATAGAAATTGTATATATTTTCAATATTATTCCCACTAAAAATCTAAAGTTTTCTGTGCCCAAAGACAAGTCCTAACCTAAACTCCCACTCGAGGCATAATGTATGCACCCCAGGCTAGCCAGTACACTGCACTTTTTCCTTGGCTTTGGAAATAGGGTCAAAACCGCAACAAATTCCGCTTTTGCCTTGTGCAGGTCCCAAGAGTCAACAACACTTGGCTGGGCCCCGAGGAGGCCTTTCAGCTCCAGCCCCAGGTCCCACCTAACCACCTGGGGCACTGTTGCAACATCAGGCGGACACGGACATGGACACAGACGGGCATGTGTGTGCACAACACTCTAGTCCCGAGGGGGGGACTTTTAAGTGGCAGTGCCGGAGAAATATCCTTGGCTAATGTCGTGATAGAGCGCAAGCCGCCCCAAAGTCCAGCAAAAAGTGGAGTCACGGAGTAGTCACAAATTCAGGGGAATTCCTAGAGACATCTATGAGTTAATTGTTTTCACGTTTTCTTTCTCTGTATTGCTGATTTGTTTTTCAGTTTTTAAACGGCGATTTCTTTGGTGATTTAGTTTAATTTTCGAGGCACTTTTGTTAAACAACTTTCTGTTACTTGTAGAGTTTTTGAAAATAAAAAACTTATTTACTTTGGTTACTCCGTTACCCGAATTCAACGCGCATTTGCATCGATCCGATGCACTGCACTCGCCGTTCGTTGAAAAACTAATCCGCCGCGGACAAATACCTTCTTATACGTCGTCCTGCGCCGTGGAACAACTCCTTGGCGGCTGACCACCACTCGGCAGGACACCAAAGCCAACCGACGAAGGAGTCGCCGAAGGAACGAAGTCGAAGTCGCTACGGGTATACTACGTGGGTCAGTAAACCTACTTCCGGTTGACATAAATACGCCTTGGACATGAAAACTTTGGCACTGGCGGCGCGCCGCAAGTTGTTTTTATTGTTTCAAACTTTTTGTTTTTTTTTTTTTTGGCATGACTCAAGACAGGTGGACAGCGGAGTCCAAGAGTCCGAGACTGCAGGTGTGCGCAGATCGGATATTTCATTCGCGGAATTCGATTTGCTTGGCTAAAAACTCCTGGAGATGCTTTTACTTAGCTGGATAGGCAATTTGATCATCTAGCTGCGCCTTTTACACTTGAAATAATTTTTAACCCGAAACTCTCTATTAAATATAAATTTTCTTAAAAGCTTATGAGGGAATGTTGATGATCATTTGATGTGTACATTTTGGGAGTTCCTTTGATTTTATACTGAATTGTGGTATTTATTGGTGGGGCTCTTTCGAACTTTTTGTTTTTATTACCCATGTGTTCATTTCTTGGTAATTAATTTTTTATGAATCATTTGTGATCTTCTTATGTTTATTTAAATTTGGATACCTCATACAGCCTAATTTTTTATTAAAATTAAATGTTTGTTTAATGAACTATAAAAGACCTTCAATAAGTATATGGATTGGGAAAAGTAAATCTATTTTATACTCTTTCTTAACAAAAAAAAAAACAAGACAATATTTTAGAAAAATTAAATACTCAACTATTCTAACACCTACTATATTCGAATTTTAGCAGATAACTTTTCCTGTAAGTTTTTACAATTATTTTACCCATAATTGTTATATGTCGGTATTAACTTTCCCCAGTGCAATCTAATCTTGGGCTTGGCTAATCTCATCCAAGTCGCTCTCTGACCCAAATCAATTATGCCAAACCCATGCAAATTCATATAATTTCCGAACTGCACCTTTGCTCACCTTTTTTCAGGAGCGGCGAGTAATTTAGCTTGCAAGAAGATTTTCCCACGCGATATTAGCGTTTGGCCGGCGAGGTAGCTCCTCTTCTTTGTCATATTTTTCGGGAGTCCTGCAAAGGGGAAGAGTCCATCAAAGTTTGACCCACATCTGAGGGCTCAAATTAATATCAATTGTGGCGCTGCTGGCAGGATTGCGTGTGCGAATATGTAGAAAGTACGAAGTACGAATGCCCGGGGAACGGCGGGGATTGAAAGGCATTTATTTTGTAATTGACTGTGACCGAGGGGATTGCACAATGACTAAGCTAAGCCAGGGCACTGGTGTGTTCCCTAAGCGAAATTAAGTAATAATTATTATGATGTGTATACGCTTATAAATAGCTAAGCACGGCAAATAAAGGTCACACTTAGGTAGGATCCTACGCTTGGTCCCGATTTCTTGACCTCCTTGCGGACCTGCCTAAATGGGCTACTACTTAATAGTGTTGTTATATACTAAAGAGGGAAACCCCAAAAGCGAGACCTTATATACAATTGAGTTATTAGTTTGGTTTTATTCTTTTTAATCCGTATCTAAAGGAAACTACACCTTTGTGAAAATTTGGCGGGTGCGAAGTAAACAGAAGTTAACATTTTTGTGGAGTTTATATCTTTACAATGAATGTTTCTTTTCCGCGTTCAATTTAGATCTTAATTTATAGAATTTATTTCCATTTGCGATTTTCATTTCTAAAATTTTTCTTTTTTGTGGCTTCATTTCATTTAAGGATTCATTTGTGTGTTCATTTTCTTCATACATTCTAGGTAATTTGCAGAATTATTATCAAAATTCTTTTAGGAACCAATAAAACTTCAAATTTTAAAGAGATCTAATTAGCTAATCCGTTGGGTTCATAGATTCTTCCATTTCCCGTTTCTGCATCTTCATTCCATACATCTTCAAAATGACCATATTAATATTAATGATGTTCAGTTGATCTTCGAGGTAGTCAATGTCGTGGTCAATTTGCAGGCGCAGCTGCTCCTGTCTCGTAATAACCTTTCTCAGGAACTCCACCGCTTCCGGCAGACTGAATTCCAACTGGAGAGTACTTGAATTCACTTGGAGCATCACCTTTTCCACTGGCGGTATGGTGACCCATCTGAAAATGCCCTCGGCCATGTGCATCAGGTTCTGATGCTCCTCGCCGGGCGTGCGCATGAACTTGTCAACCAGCAATAAGTTGGCTTTAGCCTCTTCCAGCTGCAAGGACACCTTAGTTTTCTGCTCTTCCAGGCTCCAAGACTCTATACTGTATTTTCTGTGGAAGGCTTCCTGCAGATTGATGGCCGTCCTCACATCCGAGTGAAATTCGGCCTGGGCGATATGACTCCCCACATCCTCAATGGGTTTGGCTTCATCGATGGGAGTATACGATTTACGGTTGCCAAGGGGCGGAATCTCAACATCCTTAATAAAAGCAAACATTTTCGGGAATTTCGGAACAACAAATATGCTCTTATTCTAAAACATTTTAGTGTGTTATATTCTGACAGACTCCGCACAGATTAACTTGGATTCCACAGATAAATTCCCGAATCTCAGCTTAAAATCCAGCATGGTCTTTATTTTGCAAAAAACGTTATCTTACCCTACTTGTACAGTTTTAATGTAGCAATAATTTAAATTTAAAAAGCGCTTTCATAGTTCCTAATCAAATATTGTCATAATCTTCGTCTAATTCGAAAATGGTTTCAGTGGGTGTCGCTGATGGTGCCGCAGTGGCCTTTGGAATGATGGGAGCGCTGCTCTTTCCAGTCATTTGGTTCACATTGTTGTTGTCCGCCGGTGCAAAGCCAAGCGATGTCGGCCTGCTGCTCGCCGCTCCGGCGGCCACGATATTCGTTAGATCAATATTGATAACTGGGGCCGCGATGTCAAAGTTGAAGGCGGCGGCGGCAGAGTCCGAGGCTGGAGCGGAAACGGCGGCCTCCGGCGTGCAGAGGTTCCGCATCTGCACGTTGCTGTAGTCGATCTTGACGATGGGCTTGTTCAGCTCGTAGCTGCAGATCGGGGCAGGTATGGCAGTGTCGAGCTGCACCGGCTGCTTCTTGTGCTGCTGCGAGTGGGAGTTGGGAGGCCGGCCTCGTTGGCCCGGCGTGTAGGCGGGCGTGGACTCCGAGCGGGCCAGCTTGGCGGGCAGGGTGGTGGGATTTAGGTGGTGAGGGTGTTGCTGCTGCTGCCGCTTGGTGCCTGCGCCGCCGCCTCCGTTTAGGCTCATGGAGCGCATGTAGGCAGCGGTGGACGCAGTGCCGTTGTTGGGCTGTGAGCGCATGGAGGTCGATGGCAGGCTTAGATCGTATGGCGTGTCCGAATCGGGATACTGGTCCTCCGGCGAGCTGCGCAGCATATCGTCCTCGTTGTAGGCGGCCTCCTCGGCCACACTGATGTCGGGTATGTTGCGCACCAGCTCCTTAAGGAAATCGAACCTCTTTTCCGACACGATGCACTGCCGCATGTGCGACGGCGACAGCGTCTTAGCGTTGCGAGAGTTCGTGATGCGCAGCGTCTTCGTCAGCAGTGACTCCACGAACAGCTCCAGGGTGCGCGAGATGATAACGGGCACCGCCTGCGCCACCTTGCCGATTTCTTCGTCGCTCTGCATGATCTTCTTGATGCGGCCCTGCGGAAGAGAACGGGGGAGGAAGAGAAGCACAATCACACCCGGTTCTTTGGTTCTGCGGCTCTTCGAGCCCCTGATTATGCCCGTACGTATGTATGTACACACATGCACGGGCACTCACAAAAACTGATAACCCATCTGCGGCGTCCGCGGCGTGGGAGCGCAGGAGGGTGGGGTATTCCTACTCACCGCCGGGAAGCGCGCGTTATATTTTTTCTTCTTCGATGGCATTTCCCTATTTGTGAAGTAATCGCCCAAGTCCTAGCGAAATAAAACAAATGCCTGTGTGTGTGTGTTTTTCACCCAAGAACAGTTCCTTCAATGGTTGTGCGCGTGGGTGAATGGCTGCTGTGCACACAGTAGGCGGGGGCATTCACAGGGAACTATCAACGAATGGAAATACATAATTTAAGAAATCACATTCATCAATTTGTTGCTTAATTTGACGATATGTTCATTCTGTTTGTTATTATTTATTTAATGGTGTTTTACTTTGCATTTTTTCACTAATTAAAAATAATCTAGGCCTTGCGCAATCTGGCAACGTTGGTGCGTTGCAATGTGATTGGCAAGTGCAGCTGGGAAGAAGAAGCACGAACGAGCAGCCTGTGTTTTTTACATTTAGCAATTTGCTCGAAAATAAACGAAATAAGGCAGAAAGTTTCATGTCTGACACGCGCAAGGATCGTTGCAAACCATACGCCTGCCGCATACAAGCCTGCTTGAGCAGTAAGTAATTGCAATAACGACATTTTCTCTGTTATGTAAGCTGCTAGTGGCCCACGCTTATCCGGCAAATAAATGATTTCAGAGAACAACTACCAGGAGGATAAATGCTTGGATGTCCTGGAGGACATGCGCCAGTGCTGTCTGAAGTGGCATAAGGTATCAGTCTGCTGCAGTGGAATCGATCTCGAGAAACGCTATTTGCCAGAAGAACCAACTAAAGAAAAACAACAATCCGGCAAGTCGTAAGTTTGAGAAAGAATTTTTTCTAGGGCCAGTCTTCAACGTAAAATCTCCCTAATTGCAGTAAAAAATAATGTCCATACCGCAGTACAAGCCACCGAAGGATATCCAAGACTTGTTAGACAAAAAGGAGCAGCAACAGGCCAATCAGCGCCGGCGTACGGCCGTTCTGCCAAAGCGCTCGTGGATCAAGCGCAATCCACGCCTATTCCAGATCACCTTCCTAACCGGCTCCCTGCTGGTTTTCTTCTCCAAGCCCCTGTACGATTGCTTCATAGCCGATCCCCTGCCGCCGCTGGAGGTTAAAGTGCCGCCGCACAAGCGCTGAGAAGGCATGGAATCGGTGCGCAAGGCCAATCAACGCCTCCGCAATTACCCGCTCCTGCTGACCAAGTGCGCGGACAAGGCTACGGCTTATGCGGTGTGCGTGACGCGGGATCTGAACGTGCAGCACAAGATCTGCGACGCCGAGTTTAAGGAGTTCCTCAGCTGCATTCGCAAGAGTGCCCAGGAGATGAAAACCAAGCTATAAGCAATCAATTAATAAAACAATCAATCTAAGGAAATGAAGCAAACGAAGGCGAAAGCGAATCCTGTGGGATGGCAGCGACTAAGTCGCCGCATCCTTCAGACAAGCTTTCGCAGCCATATCCTGATATCGGCGTTGCTGCGCATCGCCCTGATTTGCTACGGACAAATACACGACAGCCGGTCCGCAGTTCCCTACACAGACATCGACTACAAGGTGGTCACGGACGGAGCTCGCCAGGTGCTGGCCGGGGAGACGCCCTTCGCCAGGCACACCTACCGCTACAGTCCAATTATGGCGTACCTGCAGACCCTCAACATCCTGCTCCATCCAGCCTGGGGCAAGCTGCTGTATGCCACCTTTGATCTGCTTATCGCCACGCTCATCTACCGCCTAGTGCACATGGAGATAAAAAGCCAGTACCAGAAGACCGTGCAGCATCTGCTCAGCAAGTTCAACAGGCCGCAGGAGTCGGATCAGTCACTGGACGCGTTGGATGAGCGCAGTCACCCGGAAAACCTGGCCCGCGCATCCGCCTGCTTCTGGCTATACAATCCGCTGACGGCTGTGATATCCACTCGCGGCAGTGGCGACTGCTTCTCCAGCTTCTTTGTGATCCTGACAATCTATTTGCTGATGAAGGCGGAGCACAAGGGCTCGCAGAGCCACTGGCTCATCTTCAGCGCCGGCCTAGCCCACGGCCTGGTCATCCACCTCCGGCTGTATCCGTTGCTGTTCAGTTTGGCCTACTATCTGTCGTTGTCCACGCACCTCACACAAACCCCCCTGGATTTCCTGGGCCAGATCCTGCGTCCCAACAGGCAACAAGTGTGCCTGGTCATCGGAACCCTTGTCAGTCTGGTTGCGTTCACCTGGACTTTCTACAAGATATACGGCTGGGAGTACATCTACGAAGCCTACTTGTATCACTTTGTGCGCACGGATCCGCGCCACAACTTCTCCCTGCAGTTCCTGCTGCAGTATCTGGGCAGCACCGTGACGGAACCCTCGCTCATCCTGAAGCTGTTGGTGATAGCGCCGCAGTTCCTGCTCATCCTATATTTGAGCCTGAGCTTCGGGCAGTTCAGGCAGACGTTGCCGTTTTGCATCTTCGCCGTGGCCTTTGTTGTCGTCACGTACAATTCGGTGGTGACCTCGCAGTACTTTATCTGGTACTTGGCCATCCTGCCGCTGTGCCTGAACAACTTCAAGCTGCTGTCATGGCACAGGTGCTTCGGCCTGCTCATCCTCTGGCTGCTCGCCCAGGCACTTTGGCTGCTGCCCGCCTATCTGTTGGAGTTCCACACTTGGAATACCTTCTACTGGATCGGGCTGCAGGGCGCAGTGTTTTTCGCCGCCAACGGCTACATACTGGAGCAGCTGCTAAGTCACTACGGATTTACCCAGTTCAAGATAAGCTACAGAAAGTTACTCTAATCACAAAGCAATTTAATGCAAAGAAAACAATACAAGAAGATATCACAATGTTGGAACTACTGAAGAATTAAATCTAAAGTTTGTATTTAGCTCTTCGTTGAGCTCATGAACTTGATATAATTGAACAGCCTTTCGAGCTCCTTAGTGCGCAGAGCGTATACGCGGTCTGAGATGCTCCATACGTCCCGGAGTCCGATCATGTCCGTTTCGAAGACGTTTCCCTGCTTGTTCCACTGTACGTCAGTAAACTCCTTCTGAACCCGGTGGTACAGGGCTCGCGCACAGGGTGTCTCCACGGTGATGTTGTTCACGTACTTGTACTCCTTGCGGTTCTCGTAGAGCTGCCTTGTGTGTTCGTAATCCTTGCCCAGCTCCTTTTCGTTCGATAGGAACATGTGGTAGACGCGTTTCCGACTGGAAGGCTTTTCCAGGCAGAGAAAGCACAAACTCTGTGTGTAGTCCGCTGGGTTCACCTTTGGTGCGTTTTCCGGAGGAACATCGGTCTTCAGCATGATCCTGCTTAGAATCACCGGAAATGACGTAGGGTTGACTTTGGGCGCTTCTGGAGCCGGAGCCTTCTTTTTTCCCCTTTTCCGGGGAGCATCCGGATTGGGCTTCACTCTTCCGGATATATTGATCACAGGTGACTCAGGCTTAAGAGCGCTGGCAGAGTTTGGTTGTTCGTTGTCCCCAGATTCCATGGTTTGATTTGTGCTGCTTCTGTACTTTATGTTTAAATGTCTTTGGCAATACTGAATTTTGCAGAGCTGAAGACAATCTATTAAATGGAGGGATTGTTTTGACTTAACTTGAAATAGCAATTATTTCACAACTTTAAGTTCTGACTAAAAGCACGAAATTAGTGATGTGGTTTGGTGGCGATGATTGTGAATGGCTAAACATATGTTTACTAATGCAGACCGGGCTTTTAAAAAAAGGAAACAGCTTAGTGCAGATGCGTGAGTACCGAAGCTTGATGGTTTTTAATAATTTCACAAAAAGATCTAACAAAAAGCTCAAAGTCAAAGCTACTAAGTAAATAGCTTGTAAAAGGCAAGTCGTTATAAATATTATTTATTTACATTGAAATATTAAGGAAAAAAATATCCCAATTTAATGTTGGAAGCTTATTACTTCTTACCGTAGTTCTCATTTAGATAGCACAAATATTGATAAAGTTCAATCTCTTCCTCTTGTAAGGCATCCGAAACAACTTGTTGTATATATTGCATTGAATTCTTACGATACCTAATAACGTTTTCATTGACCCAATGCTCTTTGCTGATTCTATTCTTTACGCGCGGGAGTATGTCTTTCGAGTTAAAAGCCACCCCACTTATTATGGTTCCAATTTTAAAGATGTCAGGTCCGAACTCGTAATACTGTTTACCATTCCTCATTATTTCGGTGGCAGCGAATCTTTTAACATTTTCATCTAGTTTTTGTGGTTTATCGCCATTAAGAAGTAGTTTTTGCATTTGTTTCTCAAAGTGAAACTCGAAGTAAGCCTTTGGGTTACTTGTCTTGGAAGGTATTTCTGATGTCTCTGTCGCAATAGCGAAAACTCTCGAGTTCGATGTCATGTTGGGTTCTGAAAAATACCTCGATTAGTGAAAGATTTTAAGTACTCCTTATTCGCTTACCCGATTGATTATCAATAAGCTCTGGTTTGTTGTGATATTTTATTATATTTATAAACATCTGTAATCATTTTATGCTTATTCCAAAAGCTCACTATTAGTGATGGTGTTTTTTATTTGTTGATAACTCTAGGGTGAATGGTATTTAACAGATGTTTTTAAATCGGGGTGGCCTTTATATTTTTAATAAATAGTAATTCTATTTGGAATTTTCGTTCAGATAGGTCAGATATTTATAGATTTCTAATTGCTCCTCGTGTAAAGAATCACACACTGTTTTTTGAATAAAACATCTTGAGTCTCTACTATACCTGGCCACGTTATCAGTGATCCACTGTTCCTTACTGATTTTATTCTTTATACGTGTGAGAATACCCTTGGGCTCGAATGCAGGTCCATTTGTAATCCAACCTTTTATGCTGCTCTGTTCACCAAATTCGTAATAAAATTGGCCATTTTTCTTGACTTCATTTACAGAAAATCTTTCTACTTTATCTTCTTGGATATTGGCCTGTGGTTTCCCACCATTTAGTAGAATTTTATGCATATGTTTCTCAAAATCAGATTCAAAGAATGCTTTTCTGTTCTTGGAGACCATGGCTTCGTCTCTGATCTCACTGGTTTCAGTTCCAATAGCTAAAACATTCGATCTCGACGTCATTCTGAAGTATGTACAAATAATTATGGAGGCTATTGATTAAAAATATTCATTTGACTTACTTGATCTAACAGTAATAAGAAATGCTACAAGTTATTATTTACAAATGAAATCATTGCCAAAGTTGCACAGCCAAAAGCTTTCAACAAACTTAAATATTAGAGATGGGAAATGTAAAAGCTCAATGAGCTGCAATAGCCATTTGATTTTTTTAGGGTGGACTTGATATTTTAAATTGAAAAATATTTTTTCCCATAATGTACAGCCAAACAAATTGTACAACAACAACAACTTGTACAACAATAATATTTTACAACAACAGCAAGACAAATAATATTAAAAAATCGCCAAACAAATGGTCCGTTCCCCATCCCGGGTATCAGGCGAACAGAAAACAGAAGAGCGACGATGCGCTTGCGCTGATTTGTGCAATGACGTCATTGTCAAAAGCAAATTGATAAACCACCCACCCTCTGCTGCATTCTGATCGCCTGGTACATGAAACCATGCA